>VOPJ01013260.1:77882-144492 GCA_014673585.1 Semibalanus balanoides | reverse complement strand
GGGCACGGGCCCGTGTGCCCCCCCTTGGTTGCGCCTTTGCGCGTAAGATTACTGCATAACCTCTGCCCAGGTGCGTAGGGTCCACATTCTTGGCATTCCTTCGACAAAAAGTCAAATATATTCGGCTGGAGAGCCCTTTCAGCCCAGAAAACTTGTAAATAGGGGGTTTCAACACGGGCTACAAAACTGCTATCTCATTTCAAAACCCATGTTGAATGTGAACTATTTGCTTTAAGCGTTTTCCTCTGGTTTACTGTTCACACCAAACTGCTCAGAAATTCATGGAGACCAGCTGTATGTTGTGTATATTCAGCACACACAGCGTCATCTAAATATCCACTTAAGGCTAAGCACATGTTTGGATAGGCTCCGTTTCGGCTAAGGCACAGCTCTGCCCTCTGCACCTCATGCTCACCTAGTTGCTTACGGGCACAGCACATGTCGGCGGGGATGGTCCGCACTGCAGCTCCCTCATCTGTCTTTAGTTGCTTCCTGATCCGAAGATTCTTCTTTAACACTATAATCCTATAACTCTTTTAGTTACCTCCACAGAAAGTTGTTAAGTGGGCTCAGACCCGGACGCTGCCTTCACTAAAACACTGCCCCAGAAGGCGGGCAGAAACCACCTGCAAAATCCGACCGTGCCCTCAATGTTTTTTTATAGCTTCTGTCGGGTTCAGAGCTTGTATGGAAAGATATCTTCCTAGATCATCCTTAGCATCTGTTTGGCTGTAGCAATCCGTTAAAATGCCTTTGAACTGCTGTTAAGATGTTTGACTTGGTCTCAAAGAAGAATTACGAAATTTTGGTTATATGTTTGCTTCCGTAAAGTCGCGTGAGTACACATGAAATTACATCTGCTTAAATCCGCCATATCACGTGCTTTGATTTCCGTGCGATAAATGTGACGTTTATTTTTCCGTTGAACCTCCATATTAAAAACAAATGTGTCAACCGAACTGCTCAAAACTACCTAAGGTAGCTTTGATCGCCTGGACCAAGGCTGCATAAGCCAGATAGAACACTCCGGCCGAAAAAGTGGCGACAACACTAATTTAGTTGCCGCGACCCCGGAGTCACTGTGACGTGAAGCCGGGGGACGCGGCCGGCCGACCGCCGTACACAACATCATGGATGATAAATCATCCATGACAGCATTAGTGCGTGCGTGCACAAACTTAGATCGCGCTTTGTTTCTTTGTTCACCGGTCGATTGCAAAACTTAGAATATGTGTCCATCACAAATCATGCGTTCTGCCGGATGCCGCTGCAAAAACTGCAATCAGATCCATTTGGGATATGTTACATGTGTCACTGTGTGCGAAGTTCAACCTCCGGTGATTACGGCCGCCCAGCCGACGGCTGCCCGAAACGACGAGAAAAGATGCGGAGGATAATCCTCCTGCAACCAAAGCACTAACTGGAACAACTTAAGTTTTGCCATGCCAAGAAGGGTACCAAGTACCAACGGTACTGAGAAGATAAAGCCCTCGATGTGTTTATGAAAGTCTGATGTCTGTGATAGGGAGAAGGCTATTGTGCGAAAAAAATGGGTGTTGGTTATAACGCTCGCTTCCTATATCGGGACCGATAGTGGCGAGGGTTGATTGTTTTTTTATATTCGTTCAGAATTTAGTCCTACATCGTCGAGAATAAACGACTACTAAGTGTTATGACGACATTATATCTAAAACAATGGTTAAAATGTTTTATTTAGCAGAGTTTGACCGCGCAAAATTCTGAAGGTAGTGACTTAGTCGGTGGTCGAAAGTAACGGGCCATGGTTTGGGCAGAAGTTCGGGAATTGGGCTCCTGTTGAAAGTTGGAGAAGGTGGTGGCCCTGAGCAGTCGATATGAATGATTCGGGCCCCTGGGGTGAATTGGTTCGTAGGGTGTAGGGACTAAGGGCAGTCCAGAGAGTTGCTCTTTGATCACTTCGAGGTATTATAAGAGGCCTGAGCTCAGACCCGAGGGCGACCCTGACGGCCGCGCTGGCCCAGAGATCAGAAGAGGGATGTCCTTATGTTATGTGCGTCGGTAAGCCGCTTGAGAACCATGACAGTAGGTAGGGTCCCGTGGGCGGTCAAAGAAGTGGTCGCCTGAATATTGCCGGTAATGTGGCCTTGTAGGTTGCCAGTTCAACGTGCAAGGCCCGATGTGCCTCAGATGGGGCCCTTGGTCGTCGATAGCGCCTCGGAGGGGGCCCTTGAATATACTGTTGCTCGGGAAGGGTCCGTGTTTAGGCCCGCCGGCGCCGCGGGCGTAAATTCCTGTCTATACGTGCCCTCGCCTTAGAAGGGGCCCCACGAGGCCTTTACTGCCCTAAGGAGAGGGACCTCCACGAGGCCGCCTTCAGAAGGGCCCCTCTGGCGCCTCAGAGGGACGCACGTCACTGGGGACCGCCACAGAAAGGTATCACTCATAGGAATTTAAATAAATCAGATCATCCCGAGTCCTCAGCAGGGCAGAAGGACGAGAAAATGCAGTGGCAAGGGCTTCGGAAAGAAGAGGTCAGCTATCATGGTTTTTTCCTTCAAAAGTCAAATTCTTTTCTTTTAAACTTAAACAGGTACCCTATGTTCACCCTCAACTTTGCCATTGCCAACAATATCCCTTGCTTGGACGAAGGAAACAAATACATTAACTGCAATATGGATCCACTAGGTATACCTCGTCCTCACTGGACAACCACTCACTGCTAACTAACGGCTGACATCATGGCGCCCATAATGCCAACGCGCTTCTATTTCTACCGGCTTAATACCTGCTTCTACTTGCTCTAACCAGCGTTTTCCGTTGCCTGTCAGAGTATCTCAAGAGCACTCACAGAACAGCTGACGTGTTAAGATAGAGTATGTGGCGAGTAACTCAGGATTATGGTAAGAGTAACAGCATAAATGGCATGAAGTACCAGATGGGCATCACAAGAGTAAGATACGTGCATTTTCAGAATAAGTCGAGGAAATAAAGCTTACTCTGCGTTTACCTGCTGTTAGTGAAAATGCTGGGTACATGAAGGGTAGATGGGGTTCCATAAGCTGGAATTATGGGTAGGCTAGGAATAAGTGTAAGAGTGTTGTAGGTAGAGTATGAGATGTAGCATAGTTAAAATTGAAGGAGTTGAGACAAAGTTTTTAGTGCTCTAATGAGCATGGCTGCGATGGGCGTAGGCAGCCGGGGGGGGCAGGTGGGGAGTCACTTGCCCCCACCCCCCACATTTAACATGTTCGCGTACGCTATGGAACGTTGCAGGTGTGAAAGGAATCAACTTCAAATGCCTTGTGCTCCCCCCCCCCCCAACTTCAAATGAGTTCCTACGCCCCTGCTCCAGAGACACCCCAATGATCTCGGGAACTATATTAATAGCTAGAAACAAACGTAGAAACGTAATAGAAAGCTCTTGCAAAAATTGTATCGCTTGGATGTTCTCACATTTTATTCAGACGGAGTGAGTGAAAGCGCAAAGCGTTCGAACGAACGTATTCTTACAGATAAGCCAAAATCCGTCTTCATCTTGCTTACGTGCGGTGATGGGTTTCCGGAGTAACTCCCGTTTCACTGCACTGATCATGCAAAGGTATACGCTGATAATTTTGCCGTAAACTAACACATGGTATACTGGTAAAGGTTACGTTAAAATATTTAACACAAATAAATAAACTTTAACCATCCATAAATAATCACAAATAAATGCCGGCTGGAATAAGCACGTGCTTTGACTTCGAATCAGTGATTGTCATGGATCGGGTGCACCCATGGGTGCCCACTCAATTCTTCCGATTGTATGGGTTGGGTATGCATTTTTTGCCTTTTCATGGGTAGGTACTGGGCGGGCATGGTATGACAATTTTCGAGTAATGTTGCTAAGCGTTATTTTTACTTGACAATCAGGTGTTTAACCTGGTAAATATGTTAATAAATGATATAGGACTCATAAACAATAAACTTTTGCAATTTAATGAGAATAATGAATTATGGTAACCTGGTAAGTAATAGTGGTGTAAGATTAAACAAAAAGTAATCATAACCGATCCGAAGTCTGATTCAATATGCAATGTTGAACGAAAAGTGTTCGATGAGTCTAAATCCACAGCAACACGCAGGTGCGTGATATGATTTATCGTTAGACACTGCCTCTTCCGGATGATATCACAAAAACAGACTTAAACAAGGCCTAAGGACCACTTGTGATTTTTAATTGCCATTAAACTCTTATCCAAAAAGCGCAAATAACAAAAAAAATTCACACTTTGTAAGGTATAGATATTCATTACTATAAAGAAATCTAAAAACATGTTTACGATTTTACACACCAACACTTACGTACATGGAGCGTTTGCTCAAGTTAAACTGTAATCACAGAAGAGCCGGATATCAGGACCCTTGTTTTACTACTCCGTTACAGCTGAGGCTATTGCGAATTGGATGTGAGCAGGCCGATTGACGGCATATCATACATTTGTTGGTCCGCTGTTACTGAATCTAGCGCATCTCTTGACACGCCAATTTGGGGATCGCTTTGCACCATTGGAGTAACGTGAACAGGAACTCGATTTTTCCCATTATGATATCTCCCCGGAACTCTTGGTTAGTGTGACTACATATTTCCATTAAGAAGAACCATCGTCGGGGAAAAGTGTCATTAACGGGACACTGTCACGTCAAGTAAAATTGATATGTTAATGACAGCTGAATTAGATAAGACCATGAAAAAAAAAGGTTACCCGGGGTGTTTTTTTTTTGAAATTTTCCGCCGGGCCCAGTCGGCCCAATATCACTTCGTTCAAAGTTCAGGTTTTCTTCCAGCTCAATTGAGGTCGACGAGTCCGCACCCTATTACCAGAAATGATGAGGCATGAAGGAAAGTTGAATGTAAATGAAGGGAAAGTTAATGCATTTTTTTGCTTTTACGAAGGGATTGTGATTTCGCCAGCACTATAATTGAAGTTTTCTCCCCGACTCGAGGTTTTTCTTATGATTGGTTCCTCCGATTCCGGAGATACCAAATGAAAAGAGGTCTGTTCAGTTTCCATGGCAACGACTCTAATGCGGCAGATTAGAGTAAGATTCAGTTAACTAGGAACCACAATTGTATAAGGCATCGGCTGTCCTCATTTCCAATAGCGTCAGCTGACGGTTGGTCAGTTCAAGTTGATATCCCTTCTCTGTGATCTGGCAAGTTCACTTGACCGCCAAACGCTTTCCATGTACGTAGTGTGTGTATAAATCCGTAAACAGTTTTTTAGATTCTTAAAAAGTAATTAAATTATGATTGTTTTTTGTTATTTGCGCTTTTTGGATAGTAGTTTATAGGCAATTAAAAATCATAAAAGTGGTCCTTGACTCTTTGTTTAAGCCTGTGTTTTGCGAAGTATATTCCGGAAGAGGCAAGTGCCTTTTAATGCTGGGGAATCTAAATCCCTCGTAAAAGTTTAAAAAACTTCTGTGGGCAGTCGGAACTTTTCCGTTTCCTTCACCGTAACAAAATCTTTTCAAATCAGGCATAATAAGATACATTAAATGTTTTCTGACATTAACGAGATTTGGTAAAATGCTTAAGTCAACAAATTTCAAAATTTTCCAATAGTTGGCAACAAGTGCTTCAATTAAATGTACCTTTTTTGGTACGTAGTGGTGGCGAACTCCGTCAACCTTCATTGCTGGAAGAAAACTGAACTTTTGAACGGCGATATTGGGCGACTGTGGGCGGCTGAATTAAAAAAAGAACGAGGAGCTTCATGGTGCTTATCAAATTCGGCTGTTCTTATACATATCAAATTTTACTTTGAGTGGACAGTGTCCCTTTAAAAGTATGCAAGTAGGGGAAATGTTCCGATTAGCGACCCCCTTAGGCTGAAGCGCGCTGGTGATTACGCTGTCTTTGTTACGACCGTGGGAACTTGTTTTAAGGGAAGTGTGAACATTTTTCTAACCATATATGGTCTACTTTATTCCCACATTCGTATATATAATCGAAATTGCGATCATTGCAAGCCCTTGCAAAAAAAACGTCAAAATAGGCGAAACTGTTCCCAGTTTGGCGACCGGGACCCGGGGTTGGATATAGCAATCCCAACTTTTAGTAAGGTATGGTGTATGCATAGGCTCTGCCGTGTTATAAAGTGTTTTCGTTTCTGCAATGATTCACTTCTATTTGGGGCAGACCTCAAAATTCAAAAACCAGCTTGTCGGTCGTGTACGGAAAGTGAAGCCATGTGGAGTCCAATGTTATGCCTAATTGATCAGACGGGTGATCCTCGTGAAGAGCATAGCGGGCGCTAACAGGAAATGTAAGTGGTTTCCAAGATCAAAATCCGCTAAAAATAACTCGACAAGACCTATACAACGGAAATCGGACACAAAATAACTCATAATATATGAAAAATTCAGAACAAATAGAAACTTTTGTTTTCCGAGAAGTCTGCAGTAGTAAAAACGCACAATAATTACAATGCGTTTAACGGCGTAATAAAAAACACGTGTTTTCTTAAATTCTTTCAGGCAGCACGGTGCAGTTGTCAGTGTGGGCTAACATTTATGTGCGAGATGACAGAGTAATAAATGGTTGATAATACTGGGTAAAACGCAACATGGCGCATTTAGTCATCCATTTTCCCTTAAGTTGTATTCGGTGTTAATTTCTGTGTATGGTGGGAGGTCGCAAATGGGGAGAGGTCGCTAAAAGGAACATTTCCCCTAAATGTGCCAGGTGATGATGGCATTTTTGTGTGAAAAGAATTATGCGCTTAATCTGAATGGGCCGGAATGGGCATGGGCCTCAATATTATGAATTTGAATGGGTCTGGTCTGGGTCTGGGCTTGGTGTTCATTGGCTTCGGCTGAGCTGGGTTTGGGACTTGGGCACCCATGACAAACTATAACTCGAATTCATCTCCGCTGCCCGCAATGATCTGGTCAGAATCAAACGAAAAATAACTAAAAGTCACAGCAAGGTGCAAGTATGTAGTCGCTTGTACTATTTGCAGCAAACAACATGCTTATCCTTTTGCACTGACACAAATGCAATAACTCGCTCTGTCTGTAGTGTTCATGCCATGCATGTTTTTCTTTATTAGTATAAGGTCAATAGTAACGGTCTCCAGACCCATGGTTAGCCAAAGGTCATGTTGGTATTTTCTTCCCCAAAGTTATTGGTGCACAACCTTTTAACTGATACAGACAGGACAATGATTTTAGCGCCATCGTGTTTGCTTCGCCAAGGCAATCCGAACCACACTTATGGTGACTGGATCGGGTCAAGTTCAGAGTATGACCTCAGCTCAAGGTCAAGGTCATTTGGTGACCAAGGTTGATCATGTTGCATATTGGGCGACGCCTCCCGAAGAGATGAACACTGTGGTATCAGTAACACACCTTTAGCTAGCGCGTATCTAGTTCTCCAGTTTGTTCCTTGTATTTTCTAAAATATTAGGAGGCACATCCAAACGTCTCCTCTCTCAGCACGGCGCGGATTAGGCCTAATACACCGTGTTTGGATCCATGCAAAATTAAACACGCGTGCATAAGCGTTTTCAGCGACAGCCGACAGGAGGAGGCCAAATACAGTTCAGCAAAATCATGGCCTGGACCATTGTGGACCATGTTACGGGACTAGTGACTAACGCGAGACTAACGGGACTAACGTTAGTGACTAACGCGAGCGTATTTTGTTTTGCTCCCTCGCGTATTTCGGAATGTCTCGTAAACTATACCGCCAATATCGTCCACAAACTTTCAGTTCCCGCTTTCACATCAACCACCGCTCACTAAACGGCTAGTTTTATCATTTACAAGGGAAAAATGTCAATGCCTCCTGCCATTTTCACACATACCTACACCTATTCCAAACTGCAGACGAAAAACGTTAAGATTTCATTCCAACTGGCCATTTGTGCGTTTAAGTTGGATATGGGGCAATTATGTTTTTTCTCCTAAGCAATAAGTTCCATGAATGGAGGTAATTCGTCATGATTTGTCATAAAGAGAACATCACAAGATAATTAGAATATACACATTTCAGGTATCAACATCTCGAATTCTGCACCTTCAAAATTAAAGGGACTGTCCCACCTTCTCAAAAGTTCTCAAATGTACGCCGCAGGTGGTGTTAAATATTAAGTACTTGCTGCCGAACACGATTATGTCATTTGTTTCTCACAAACAGTGCTCAATTTCATAAAAAGTTCAGTTTTAATATTAGGGCTGATGACGTCATATGAGGAATTTCGGGAATAAGATGAAAACCTTCAACGCTGCCAATATGTCGGCTATTGTTTATGCCAAATGTAAACAAGTCGACATCATCACATTTAGTAGAGTGACGACCGTCATCGGCTCAGGTCCCCGTTCAGAATACACTGGGGACTGGGGATGTTAACAGATGCCAAAACCAAACTCAAATTTCCTTTGTGATTGACCTCGGTGATTGTTTTAAGTTATAACTATACTAATTTAAATGCCTAGCACGGAAAATGGCTATCTCAACTCAAATATAATGTTAAGGTGGGACAGTCCCTTTAATGGTTCCGCAAATTTTGTACGGACAGTCCATACCGTACAAGTTTTTGAAAAGGTTCGCCAACTTGTACGGACACTGTGCGTACTCTCACGTAGTGCGTGGTTTTGCCTGCCCATGGATTTGACCCAATTTCAACTTCATTGTAATGAGTCCGGACGTCCTTGGTCGTCGGAGGCCGCTTTTGCCCCGCGGGTCCGGTCTAGCGGCCGGCCGCGCGGTCCATTCGGCACTGCTGCCACGGCACGCTGCCCACGCTGCGAGACGCGAAAAACGCGAAAAAATCATCAAAAAATCAAAAAAATCGATAGAACAAATAAACGAAAAAATCACAAAATCAAAAACTTCAAAAAACACATGCTGTGTAGCTTGGCCTAACGCGTCCACTACATTGTTTTTAGATTTAATTTCGCTTGTTATGCGTTTAGCTTTCAAAATACGAAAAATCATTCAAATAACTGACCCTTGAAGGTGCAGCCGTTGCAGGTATGAACGAAACAGCAATAGCACACGTATAACGTACATACTGTGAAAGGCACTCATATTCAGGCACGTAGCCAAGGGGGGGAGCGACCACCCTCCTCCTGGAGGCCCGGCGGGCCCTTTTCGAGGCCTGGGCTGACGAGACAGTGCGAAGCGCAGTAGCATGGGCTCTGTAAGAGTCGGAAGACCACGCTAAGCGTGATCTTGACTTAAGATCACGCTTTGCGTGATCACCTAAGGCGTGATCTTTTGAACACCTAAGGGTCCCTCTGCTCTTTCAGAGAGGGCCCTGGTGGCACTAAAGGCCCTCTGAAGTGCTCTAAACTCTCTCAAGTCTTAAGAGAGTTTAGAGCACTTCAGAGGGCCTTTAGTGCCACCAGGGCCCTCTCTGAAAGAGCAGAGGGATCCTTAGGTGTTCAAAAGAGCCTTGTGCATGTCAGAGGGGTCTCTGACCAGACCGAAAGGGCCTCTTATCGGGTCAGAGGGCTCCCTTAACACGTCGAATGCACCCTATCCAGCACAGAGGGCCCTTGAGGAGGTCGGAGGGCCCTCTGAGCATGTCGGCAGGGCGAGAAAGCAGCCATCGCAGTCCCTTGCTAGGTATTAAGGTCCCCTTAGCAATCTGGAGGGCCCCTGGACAGACCAGAGGGGCCCTGGAAAGTCGAAAAATGAAAGGGCCCCTGTGCAGGTCAGAAGGGCCCTTGTCCAGACCAAAAGAGACCCCGAGCAGGTCAAAGGGTCTCCTGAACACGTCGAATAGGGCTCTAGCCAGCACAGAGGGGCCCCTGGCCAGGTCGGAAGGACCTCTGAGCAGGCCGAATGAGCCTCTTGAGTCTTGACACATAATAGGGGCCTCTTGGAAGGTCAAAGAAGTCCCTGGTCAGAACTGAAGGGCCCAAGGCACGTAGAGATTCCAGATGAAGATTAAATATGAGGACTTACTTCACAAGACAAATATCGAAATCGGAGCTTTCGGGTATATTGCAATTTGCAACACGCTTCGTCAGCGATTAGGAGGCATTCGATGACACGCAAAAGCTCAGATTTAAATATGTGTATTGTGGAGTAAGTCCTGTTTGTATTTAATATATAGGTATCACCCACTCCACATTATGTCTTTTTGCGGATCCAAGATGAGTACCTGAACAGATCGGAAGGGTGTTGAAAAAGTCGGAGAGGCCCCGTGACGATCTGAAGGGCCCCTGGGGCCCTGGGTCATTTAACAGTATAATGCAGCTGTCAAGGGAATTCAACTTAACAAATGCGCCACTCCGCGTCTCAATTTACCCATACAAATAATATTGTATGCGGTTTAAAACGAAACGAATCGTGTCGTTTCTAGGCGCATATATGTGTTATGTTGCTACTTTTCTATATGATTGGGCAAAATAGTTCGCTTTAACATTTTTATACCGCACTTTTAAACGCATAACAACATTTGTATAGTTATGCACTATACGTAATACGACGCATTGATGAGAAATGAGAATGCATATAATAAGATTCAACATTTTGCGCCACTCCGCGGCGCTATTAATTTAATAGTTTTAGGTTTTGAGCCTAAAAAAACGAAGTTGGTATAAATACCAACTTCGAATATTTTTAGGGGGCCCTTTCAACACTCGGAAAAGGGCCCTTTCAACGCTTGTAAAAGCTCTGTGGCGCCGCCCGTGTTTACAAACCTCAGTGGCATGCTGCAGATGAAAAATAAAATTTGTCTCCTCAAAGTTGGGGGCAGCGCCCCCACTAAAAAATGTGGGTACAGCTGCCCTCACTGCCAAGGGCGGATCTAGCCGGTCGTCTTGGGGGGGGGGAGGGAACGTTTCGGGTGAAACCTTACCTACCCCCAATTTTCGAACTTCTTCCCCGGATTTGGGACACTGTTATTAAAGAAAAATCAAAACGCCCAAATAACAAATGCAACCTCAATTTTTTTTTTTAGCTATTTCGACTACTTTTGAGGATATTGCATAAATGTCAACTTGGCAGTTTTTTATGATGTTTCAAACACTTGCCTTAAACTGAGCTATAGACTATGATCAAATTGTAAGCAAGTACAAAGGGGTCGTCAGCCGATATTTATTTAGTAGAGAAGATCAACTAAAAATGACGACAAATTTCACACTCAGTCATTTTAATGCTTATTCAATCGTTTTTGCAGCATTTGTTAAGTGATTTTCAGGTCTCAACTTCAAATTTGGTACGCCGCCAAAGCGAGAGCCAGTCGAAATTTTTTCGCCTTTGAGCCTTGATTACCAAACCAGCAAAATAGCGGTAAGGCCTTAATCAGTTAAATAAAAGAAGCACTAAACATGCTAGTAATTCATTCAACCGTTACAACGACCTGAGACATAGCGATGGCTTTCGTTTATGAACAGATCATAGTCACTGATGTGTCTAGATCGCCGCTGAACGTTTTACATTTTTATATTTTAAGTGTGTAATTGTTTATAATAGCTGTAGCAGACCGGAGATATGGTGCCAGGCCTCGGTATAACACATCCATATTCCTGGTTAGCCAAATTACTCCAGTATTGCATGAGTAAATACTTTACAATAAAGAAGATCAGATACTTTCAATTATACATAATGTTCTTCGCGTTAAGTAAATCTACACATGCACCGGGCTGGCAGTACACACTCAATAGTAACCATATTAGTTCCCAAACAAAATGAAGCCGTCCCGCTGGTTGGGCCGGCCCAGCAGTTAAAGGGAATATACCTACCAATTGGGCCCGAAAAAAACCCTATGCAGATTGAACCCTCCGCAAGCCATGAGAAAGTGCCCAGATGAGTGGGCTACATCCAATACATCCAATTCATTTCTCATAATTTTATCCAAAGGCGTACATTATACTACCCCATTGAAAACTGCCTAGTGCCGGCCCAATCCAGCGTGACGGCTTCCTTTCCTGGAACCAATACTACATCATGATCAATACCATATATACTGTATCTTTACATAATGTATCGAGCTCAGAACTGTAGACCAAAACAACTGTAAACAGTGCAAATGGTTGAAACAGACAAGAGGCAAACGACTTTTCCGCACATAAATTGGTCCCTGCGGATCTAGAGGAGCCTGAGGAGAGATGGCTCCGGGAAGATGGTCCTGGCCTGGTCCCACTGTTAGTCTTCAGTCCAGCAAGTTGGGCACCATTGGAGCAGCTTCCGGGTGCCGATGTCCGCGTCTTTCGTTCGCGTCGCCTTTTTTCGCAACTCAGCAGACTAGTTAAAACATGTAGCCAGGGCGGGGAATGCCAGGGGGGCCAAAGGGGCCATTGCCCCCCCAGCAAACCGACCGCAAAAATCAGGCCCACAAATTTGACACAATCTCTCCTGAGAGTTCTGTCGTTAGACTAAGCAACTTTTTACTAAGCACCAAGTTTGATTTTAATCAGTTAATTGATCAGCATAAGACAAGCGAAGCAATTCCCGATAGAGATTGTTCAGAGAGATTATGCGATAATTTTTTTTTTGATGCCCTCTTTTTACAGACTTACACAAAATCGCAAGATTGGGATGGTTGCCCCCCAAACTGTCAAAATCACACTTTCTGGATCCGCCAGTGCATGTAGCCCGCTTGAAAGTTAATATTTTATGAAGGGAGTGGGCCCTGGTGCCAGCAACTACCGCCAAGAAGAGCCTATGCATTAAATTTAATGTAATTAATTTTCCCATTCTCCAAATTTATATAAGCGATTGGAAAACTTGTGTCATGCCACGAAGCATAATGAAATTTTCCACTTTTGGCTGTGGATAGCTGGCTTTTGACTGCTGCAAAGGCAATTTTACGATAATTTGTGTTAACAATTGGGAAATTTGTGTCATGCCGCGAAGCGGCGCGTTTTTTTTTCTGTGGATAGCTAAATTTTCGATTTTGACTGCTGCAAAGGCAATGTCTACGATAAATTGTTAATTTTTCTCCCCCGCTTGAGGGGGAGCCAAAACATAGTTTGGCCCCCCTTGAACATTCTGGGGGGAGCCCCGTTGGCCCCCCTGGATCCGCCTTTGCTAACTGCTCCCACAGTTCCTGCGTCCTTGTCCGTCCACTCATTCCGTATTTACGGAAATATACTGTGGGCTTCCCAGCGTTCGAAGGCTGAATTTGACGACGGGCCATGACTATACAAATCTATTTTTTTGGCGGCGTCTTATCTTAACGCATATGCGATGTCATGCGGACTTGCAGGTCAACGGTCATGTCACGATCCTTCTCACGCATCTCCCACTTCAGATCGGTTACCTAACATGTCCTTACCTGGAGATCCGTATGACTCGCGACTAATACCCACTCATACATCACGATAAAAGTTCACGCTTGACAATTTGTATCCCGAGAGGGGTTGTCTTTGTCCTCCTCTGCGTTTCACCTGTCTCGAGTGTCAGGGCACGTGCTGCCCTCGCTGCCCTCCGGCTATCAGTGCGGCCGGTCACGGTGCCCTCCTGCAGTATCAGCTGAGGTCTCGGTGCCCCCCCCCGCGTCCCGGCGTGGCGTGGTAAAACAGGCGCAGTACCCGTCGTTACAGTACAGTCGTCGGGTGGTGCCCAGCACGTGCTCCAGTCGTTCGCCTGCCCAGTGCCCACTGAGTGTGTGTGTGTGTGCGCGCGTGACCCGCCGCTGATTGGTGTCAGTATTGTCACGCAACCTTCATCATGACGGAGAAAAAAGATTCTCTCAAGCTCGGTGAGTGTCCTTTCAGCACGCGACTTTCTTACTTTTCACCACTTTTTATTAATAAATTTAGTCCGAATGTTTTGTATGGATGGCTTTCCGAGGTCAGGACCCGTGCTAAGTTGCGCTGATCCTGACCTCACCACCCGATCGCGCAATTCATGTTGGCCGGCAGAATTTAGCTGTCAAGTCCTACCACCGCAACTAAGCTGGGGTCACGGACCGTAAATTTCCTGAGGTGCTGATCACTCAAACCTCGCATGCTTCCATTCTGAGCCATCGTCTTGCCGCCATGCAGTTGGCGACAGGGTATCTAGGTTCCTGCAAACACAACCCTGGTAGGATGGTAACAAAAGGGACGAGCTAATAAACAAAAGGCGATAACATGAACCGCACATGTGATGTTTCTCACATGCTGTTTGTGATTAACGGGTCATATCGACTGATGGGATCATGGGATGCTCTCATTGCCCGGAGAGAAGTGCTCTATTCGCTTGTGTACAATTTGGATACAGTTTTCGACTGTCTGGCGAACAAAGGCACGAACCGTAAACATTACGGGCTTGGCTAAATTATAATACATAATCATTATTGAGTTTCCGCAGCGTAATTACTAATGTGGCACAGTATGTAATAGGCACAAAGGTACCTAAATACATATCTCTTCGTGGAGGCCCCGCTTTGTTGCCTCTATTCTTGTATAGCTCGGGTGACCTATACGGAAGGTCGCACCTGTTTTTCGGCCTTGTCCTACGCCCTGCGTTGCACTATTAAAAACACGTTTTCAGCCTCTTGTCGTGCCCAGCGTCCAGCTATTTAAGCCCGTGTCTTCGCTCAATACACAGACTCCTCTCCGATTCCCGTCTCTTTTTCTCTCGTGCGTTTTAGTACCTTAGTTCTCATCCGACACGGAAAGCACGACGCCCCGACCCACGAGCCTTATCCACCACACAAGAATTACGTACCCGAATAAGGGGAATCAAATCAAGTGAGCTGTGGCTTCGTCATTGTCATTATGGCGTAGGAGTCCTAGTTGGGCCCAGAGGGTGGTGTGGGGCAACTGCCCCCATTTTTTCGGTTTGTACTACGCCTTAATGGACCGTTGCATTGGAGGAAGAATCGACTTCAAAAATGCCTGGCGTCTCTTTGTCCCCCCAAACCTTCAATGGAGTTCTCACAGCCCCCTTTTTTCTAATTATAGTGTTATTTCGTGAGATAAAAATCTCAGGTTGAATTCTGTTTCTTTTGCGTACCACAGTATGTGTGCTTTGGATGATCATCCCAATTTACCACTTTATTTATGACGCGATCAGTGCCTCCTTAGCGTCATCCTTAGCCTCCGAACTCTAATGGACTATTGGGTGTTGGGGAACTAAATTTCTATTTTAGGTGGAACTTTTGCGGACCTAACTGGTGAAAGATGGTAAGGCTAAAAAGAAAGCAATATAATCCCGCCCTTATCTCCCACCCGTTAATTCGCAAACCAGGAGTTTATCCGCGCGTCTATATCGTCACCCGTTACACTCACTATAGCGCGAGCTATGTGATGCTCCCCAAATCCGCTTCCCTTTCTGGATGCGTTAATGCTCCTCCGCTGGTGCGGGACCGCACACCTTCGATCTTGGAATTTCGTTGTCGTGTAATCCACAGTTTATTCGACACCCTGCCGAAGTATCACCCATCGTTTCCTGAAACTCAGCGCTCAGAACTGACATCATGCATCTGAGTCCACTAAGTATTGAGCGCTTTTGTTGTAATAAACAGAGAACACACCCTATCCCCTAACCGCCCCCATTACCAAAACAGAGCTGTAATGCATATTCTTCTGTGGCGGTTCTTGTTAATAATTCTGTAATGCAATCTATAGCTTACTCCTAGCATCACATAATAACCTAATAAAAACTACGAGAGTACCTTAAATTAAAGCTCTTAACTTTGACTCGAGCGGTATAAACATAGTCCGCTAAGTGACAGATTGCGCTGGTATTTAGCAGTTGTTTTACCATGCTACGATAGTCTACATGGTGCGCGTGCGAGCTGTACAGGATGGAAAGGTCGCAAAACCAACTCCAATTAAATGCAGCGCTCTTAATTTTTTAATCCTTTATTGAATTTGCCTTGTGGGAAACTGAGCACCTGTTGTTACAAAAAACATAAGCAAATTCCGCTAGACAATGCGTTGATCTTAATCAGAGTTGAAAATTCATGGTAGAAGACGGGGGGTGCCGGACCATCCTAACTCCAAGTGGGGCGTCGCCCCCAGACAAGCGTGGATTCTGCCGCTTTCTGTCCGGTACTTTGCTCTCTTCAATAGTTACCCCGGTCATGCGCGTTGCCATATCCCCCCCGTGGACAGGTGCACAATTTTTGCACGTACTGCGTGTATTTCTGGCACTCTAGAATATACGCTACCATGCTATGAAACTACCAATACATAATTCATAGTAATAAGTACGTTACCACGCTACATCACTTACTTCTCTATACATTCTGTAGTGTCCATGAGATATTACCATTCTGCTACGCTTCAGAATATAATGTCGTCATTTGTGAACAAAGTGTGCATCTCGACTGGTGTTTATTCGGCAGCGTTCGCTGAACCCGAAAGGGCTGACGCGAAACGGGAATAACTCCCTGAAGAGAGCTTAACACCGGACCAGAAAACGGCCAGAAATCCAACACTGCCCCAGATAAAAAGTTGAGGGGGCGAGTTGACCCCATTATCCCCACGGTTCCCACGTCCTTGCAATTAATGATAAGACAAGCCGATCACTCTGGGTGCACTCAAACTTATCAAGTGTGTCAAGTGCTGAGTGAAGTGTATCAAGCCTATCAAGTGTATACGTAGTGTGGTGCAGTGTGCTGTGCAAGTGCAACTATGAGCTGATTGCGGATAAGATGCTTAGATAGATAGATTGCCTTCTTGATATGACAAAGTCCAATTGCATTATTTAGGTCCCGAACCTGATTCACTGAATCATCGATGCGTTACCACGATTTTGTACCAAATTTGCACGGTACGATTCGTAGGTATAGTGTACCATTCTGAGCTACACAAATATAGTTTCCTTATCACAACTTGTGAATATTTTTTAAAGCAATTAGTTTCAAGTCCACGCTAGCTACAAAACAATTACGCAAGTACAAATTCAGCGATTAAAAAAAGTTTTTGATCCAGAAGCCAAATGTAATTGAAAGCTGGACAAGATAGTGATAAACCGGATACAAGGAATATTTTGGTTAAAAGTATAATTAATTTCTTCATAAGAGCTTTTGGGGTTGATGAAGCGTTACCAGTAGTGCAATAAAAGCTAACCTTGTGGGATGGATCATGCATCTGTCCGTCTTTTGGCACTGTGCAGCCATCCAGACTCTCTCCGTGGGGGGGGGGGGGCATCTTTTTTAGGCAAAAAGGTATCCCATTTTCCGCGGATTTGGGCCAAGTACCTTATTTTGGTATGCCGAGGGCAATATTTTTTTTGTTAAGAAAAAAACGATATTCCGTAGCAAATGCAAACATACACATTCCTACCTGTACCTAAGTAATAATACGTCTATCTCATAACAACTCGCAGGGTCGTCGCCGATAATTTTTGGGTTGAAGTCGGCAAAATGCTGAAAAGACGATTTTTGTCTGCGTGTATTTAAGCCTTTGCAGCATTTGTAATGTGGACTTCCATGTTATATTAGGTACTTATTAAGTTATTAAGCGCCGCGAAGCGGCGCTAAATTTTTACGGGTTTGCCTGATAAAACCCATAAATATAGGCGGTGGGCCTTGTGGGGAATAGGAAGCTAAAAAACTACTCACTCAAGTCAGCTTTACGACGGACCAAAGACGATGACGATGGCTTCGTTATGACGATGGCCATTGATGTGACGCCACGAAGGTGTGTGCAATTTTTAATTTTAAGTCGTGGAAAACGTTATTTTCATTATGGGAACCCAGACCTGTTTTTGGAGCCAAGTACATGTTCACTGCAAAAGTAATGTAGTACAGGTGCGTTCCCAAATACTCTCTCGTATTTGCTGCTAAATGAGTACAGACCAAAAGTGAATAATTTTTCACTCTTCTCATTTCAGAAGTGACCTGAAATGGGGAGAGTGGGTCCTTATTCACTTTTTGGTGTAATTTCCCACCCAAATCAACACATTTTGGGACACTGTACCCACCATTACTTTTGCAGTGACCTGTGCTAGGTTACCCTTTTCCTGGTTGCACAGCTCGGTATGATACAAAATACTGATGTGGAGGTCGTTTTTCATATAGTACCTAGGTACCCTAGTCCAGACATGAGCCAAAGCCCAAAAGTATGATCCAAGATCCATAAGATCCAACGACAAACTAATTTTCCAGGATCCAGGATCCACAGGATCTCACGATTTTCTTCTTCTCCATGATCCAAGATCCATAGGATCCCGCGAAAAATCATATTGTATGATCCAAGATCCGTAGGATCCCACGACAAAATAATCCCGCAGGATCCAGAATCCAACAATATCCCAGATATTGGATCCTAGGGATCCTGGATCCCGAATATTTTTGGGATATTGGGCGTGTCTGATCACTACGTCTACATGTACCTAAGTCTTACACCATTGACATTGAGTAAGGGAGCTTTACAATAATGAAATACATGTATTGTTATACTTTAGCACCACAAACAGTGAAATATGTAAAGATCCACAGGATCCCACGACAAAATGATTTTCAATTATCCAGGATACACAGGATCCCACGTCAAGATAACTTTACAGGATCCAGGATCCACAGGATCCAACGTAAAAATAATGTCCAGGATCCAGATCCACAGGATCCCACGACAAAATGATCTTTCATGATCCAGGATCCAATAAGATCCCGGATCTTGGATCCTACGGATCCTGGATCTTGTTTTGGATCTTGGTTCATGCCTAGACTACCTACATTAGCCTCGGATAGTAAATCACGGTGACCGGTGGCAGTCAGCACAAAATAGCGCACACGATAATAATAACTGTACATATACATATGCAAGCACGGATCCCGAGGCGCATTTCGGTCCAAGGTAAGTGCCACATACCATCAGCAAAAAATTATGTGACCACTCTGGGACGACCTTACGGGCAGCGACATGGGGCCTGACATTGGTCGTACCGGCTAAGAAGTGGATCGTTCGGCGAGCGCCCACGCGCCCCCCTAGAGTCCGCGCCCTGAGTCTCTCGTACCGAAACTCCTGCTAACAAAACTATACATATTTAGTGTGTGCAAAATGTTTGAAAGCAGCAAGAGGCATGCGTTGCGACTTTCCGCGCATTTAAATGGTCCCTGTGAGTTTGGAGCAGCCTGGTGGGAGATGACTTGAAGATTGAAAGATTGCTCCTGGTCTGGTCCCAAACTATTAGCTCTTCGGTCCAGCAAGTTCGGGAACCGCGGAGAGCTTCCCGGGTGCCGATTCCGCTTTGCGTTCTCGTCAAGCTGAGTAGTGACGCTTACCTTGCAAAATCGTTTGTGCTATTGCCCAAAGCCAGAGTCTTTCCTGAAGGCTTGAAACTCGCCAGATGTATACGATATCAGTACTACCAATTCGTGTATCTCGGATTGTCCGTATCGGTGACAAAGCGCAGCAGTCAATTCCTGACCTCCCCATCCACCCGTGTAGCTCAGTCGTGAGAGAGCGCTGAACATAGGTCTGGACCACCCTTGGCAAGATGGGTTCGAGCCGCTTCGGCGCTCGCTGTTTGCTCCTGGCGGGGATGACCTGCGGCTCGTGGCAGCGGCGGCGTCAATGGTCAGATGAAGATTGAAGCCAGTGAACCGGGCGGACCGTCCTCAGTCATTAGGGGACGTCAAACATTCGTCTCTAAATTCTGCCGGTGACTGGAATTGCGTGATCGGATGGTGGGGTCAGGGCCTGCGCAACAAGCTGTAATTAGCGTGTGTCCTGATCTCGGAATCCATCCCAGCAAAACATTCGAATAAAATATATATATATATATATATATATAATATTATATATATGATATATTATATATATATATATATTAAAATATTATATAAGTGAATGGGAAAAAAACAAATGCTTCCCCTATTAAGAAATATTTGCATTATATCAGGCTAATTCTTTCAGATCATGTAATTCTTAGGCTAAATTCTGGATGATAAGGTTGCAATTTTGCTCATATGAATTATACAACGTCATCTGAGGTCATCTGAGGTCTCAGCAATGATTGCTAATAACTTCTTGATAAAGAAAAGAATAAGACGACATGACACCACTATTTCGCCTCGTCTTGCCGCGTTGCTCCATATGCAATATGACCTACCTCGCTTCACCAAGTACTTGACCTCGAGGTCAAATTATGAAGCTTGACTTACCAGGTCACCGTATATATTTCAAAGCGTCTTGATGAACAAACACGACGGCGTCAAAATGATTTCTATATTTGTTAGTGATGCGATTCACGAAAAAAACTGCTTTGCAAATACCTTTTTACATTCATGACCTCGTGGAGCCTGAACTATTGATCTGAGCTCAATTTTGAGGACCATTGAATGCGATTAAAATTTTAAATAGGCATCTATATGCTGCTATGTATAATCATTGCTCCTAGCTTATCATTAGTGTCCAGAAGAATCGGGGGTTTCTGGAAAAGAGTCCTAAAAACCGGAAAATTGACCTTTGTGTAGGTGACATGTTGACCTAAATTGCTGAACCTGATCCAAGAAAAGGACTGAAATACTTTCGATAGAGCTTGTCTAGAGCTATCTAATGCCGTTTTTCGCTTGTCGCTACGTTGCTTTGTTTTCGAGATCTCATGGGGAGGCGGAAATAAACCCCCCTGCAGTTCGTGTTTGGCGCGAACCCCCTGCAGTGCGCGGGATAATTAAGGTCAACCGAGGGCCTCTCAGGCGGAGCGATGGCCCCTCAAGCCAACCAAGGGACCCTTCAGGCCGACCGAGGGCCCCGTCAATCTCATGCCGACTATGGCCCCCTCAGGCCGAATCTGGGCCCTCTCAGATCGGCCAAGGTCCAAGGACCACCATAGAACGACCGATGGCTCCCTCAGACTGTCTTCGAGTCGGCATGGGAGTCCCTCGGGCCGACTGAGGGCCCCCTCAGATCGATCGAAGACCCCTCATGCCGACTGTGAGCCCGTCAGGACGCCTGTGAGCCCCAAGGCAAGCTCTGGGCCCTCTCAGGCCGACCATGGGCCATCGCTACGCTGGACGACTGAGGGCCTCTGGCCGTCCGAGGGCCCTTCAGGTCCCATGTCAACTTGATTTATTATCTCCTATTTCTGAGGGCCCCCTACCCAGTTGTCATTTTGAAATTGGACCCCCGGACCCCCCAATTTTTAAAATCTAGAAGCCCAGGGGGTCTTGACCCCTCCCGAACCCCCAGGATCTCCAGCACTGAACTACTGTGCTTATTCTCGATTATGAATGTTTCGATTTTAATGTTTCGATAAGTTTGTTAAGACATTTTCATTTGGCTGCCTCTTCTTCTTTACATCAGCTGTTTATTAATCCTAATCTGTCACCGAACGTAGCGCAATTGAGACATTTATTAAAGCTGTCTTTCGTGTTCAGACTTTTATTAGCAGTGTGCCTTTTGTGCTCAGTGCCGTTGACTAACTGCAGACTGAGAACGTTTTCATCTCTGCTAACGTTTTTGTGAACATTCTCATAAGCAGCTTCTATTATTCTTTGTTTTGATATTTCGCCGAGTGCTTCTTTTTACACTGAACTTTCACGAGTGCTTACTTTAATACTTTATATGTTGTGTTTTATGTGATTTAGCACACATTTTGCCATACAAGTTATTCTCTACCGATAAATAAGAATCAAGTATAATTAGTTTCTGAACACTTTGTGACTGACCAAGAGGAACATTGTGTCATTGTTATGTAATAATCTTTTGAGTGCCTGTGACATTCATTTTGCTACAATTTACCATATTTCAAGTTTATGTTGTGATAGAAGCTATTAAACATTAACTGGTATTGACAAAATATCCTTAACTGTTAAGACCTAGTTTGAAATGCTTGAGGACTTGGTGCACACAGAAGGCTTGTCTGATTGCAGAGGTTACCTATAGGTTATACATCAGTAACACACCTCCCCAGTTTACCATAGTCTTGAGGTACCTAGGTATTACCGATGGTAGCTGAGAGTCTTGTGTGATGATCCAGGGGCATCACCACTGGGCCAGACCCCTCAGGAGTGCTCTGCCCCCCAGGGCCCAATCTTACCGCAGCCCAATCTGATCTTACCAAGTGCCGTGAATGGCGTCCATGCGTCACTGCCATCTGGCGGCAAAATTAAATCCATGGATAGTATCAAAGATTAGGAAAACACTGAATATTTCCTGTGATATTGCATTTTTTAGATAAAGCTGGTACTCAGGTAAAAGCTGTTATTATTTTATGCATCATGCATGGCGTATAAAGCTGAAGAGCACTTAAAACAGACACAATTCAAGAAATTGGAATGAAATCAGCTAATACGTAACGCAACATCTAGTGAGCAGATAATCTAAATAACCTACTAGTTCAAATGCTATCTATGCCCAAGTATCCATCAAGGACCAATATATGGAGCATTTGGAGGATTGCAGTCAGCTGTTTATGGGCGATGGGGGATATGCACAAAAAGGAGGTTGGTATGATTAGGCCCAGATAGCCAACTTTTATTTAAGCCCTATTATAATTAGTGCCAAACGGCAAACACACTGCTGGTCCCCCAAATGCCTGACTGACCCCCCACCAAAGTTTTTGTGGTGATGCCCACTGGCAGTTCCGGAATATGGGTTTGGGGCTAAATTTAAAAAAGTTGAAACAAATCAGGAAAACTCATCGGATTTGGCTTCTGTGTGCCTTATTGAACGGTTTTAAACAAAGATGCTTTTGTAAAAGTTCATTGGATTTCCTTCTATATTTGAAAAAGTGTCAATTTTTGCTGGTTTCAGGTAGATAATGCTGAGCCAAGCCCTTGCACGCATCACCTTGGGATCCGCTAGTGGTATGGTTAATGATAAGCTACTATAAATGAATGATAGGAAAAACTAAATTTAATGTACAGATGTGTCAGAATGTAGATAATACCAGACTCAAGCCATTTGAGTGAATATTGAGGCTGTCAGTCAGGGAAATTAAGGTTAATTTTTATTTTTGGAAACTAATTTTTTAAAGAATTTCCATAAATGGGAATGCATTTTCCATATATGGAAGCTCAAATAACTACCAAATGAAACTTTATGTACCTATGGAGAAAATACAAACAAATGTAAACTAATGCATCAATTAATATAAAATAGTAGATAAATTTACATTGATATCAGTCACATTGTTTTATATTGCAAAATTGGTCATAGGATAGGGCTCCTGCTGTCTTTTTGAAATACTGCCAATACTAGGTAGTACAACAGTGATACAATATAAGCTTGTCAAACATGGAACTTCCAATACTGAAATATCCTTTAAGTGTTCAGCCAATTTGTTTATATTACTAAATCATATAAATATATCACCCTGAATTATATCCACCACTGAGCATGGTAACCCAGTTAATGTAAACAAGCAAAAAAGGTGTGACTTCAAGGGTGGAATTTTTTACTTCAAGGGCAAGAATATCTAAATGGCTCTGCATAATTCAAATCTGCCAGGTAGAACTTGCCATTTTGCAACATTTAATGCCAAAATATATAGAAAGCTAGAGATTCCCAATATTTTCCATAAATAGGTCAAAGTTCAAACTCCTTGGTTACCAGCGTTTCCATTTTTATGTTTTAGGAGAGTTTGTTCCCATTTATGAAATGTGCATTCCCATTTATAGAAGCAATGCAAAATAAAAATATACAATTTGACAATAGTTTCCCTAACTGCTGTATGGCATAACTGCCCTTCAAGTTGTGCAATTTCAAAGTCACTGCCTTCAGGCTTCAACTTTGTGGTTCAACACTTTTTCACAGATGTCAGCAGATGTTGGCTTCAGCTTTACAATGCAGGGATTCAGAGATGTTACCATGAGCTTCCAGTTACCCTTGTGTCAGCCACATGGCCCTTTGCCCAAAAGACAGAAGCTTTGCTTTGTCTGCTAGCCTGCATCATATCAATGTTTTATCTACCTAACTGCATTTAGCTATGATAATAGACTTATAGTCCTACTTTTTATTATTATTATTTCGGATAATGACGTCTTTATTGAGCTATAGAGAGCTATAGAGAAAAGGCACAATCTTTGTAGACAATGCTGGTGGACTTAAATACATACAAGTGTTTTGTTATTGTAATAGCAGCAGGTGATCCAGTCAAGGCATGGATAAAAGACTATCTTGATGCGTCACTCCCCGCGGCATCCTTTGATCCTTCGCACCGCGACTGGGGTGGCACCTTGCGGCGAAACTGATCGAACTATAAAACGTACACGACTCTCCGCCCGCTGAAATGCAGCTCTGCGGTGAGCGGGCGGGGATCAACTCACCGCCGTAAAATGCGTAACCGTAATTTTGCATTTATTATCTTGTTTTAAGTGCATGATAATTGACCTGAGAGTATTTCTCGAGGGAATTGTGACGATCGCCCCCGATGCCAAGCACACGACCGTAACGTTGGTAGATCAAGAGTTATTCACCTTGCGATACCTGTCGGACCGCTCCCTGGTCCACAACACCCATGGCTTCTTCAATATAATTATTTTGTATTTTGCGTGTTAATGATACAATCCTGACAACCTGGGGAAGATTTCAATCATTCGATAAGGTTTAATTACATGGTCCATCTTGTTATGGATAGTCCAACAAGCCAGCAAATGAAATGCATGGACATTCCGTTGTGTTAACCACTTAACGATAGACATCCACGTCAACGTTAAAATGTAAAAAAAAAAACAGTATTGAGAGTCGACACCATGGCACAGTAACAATTATACAAGTAACCCACAATTAGTGCGCACGCAGGAGTGGGAGATGACAAATGGGTCAGACTGAACCCCCGAAATTGCTGAGTGGCCCCCGCACCTCGAAGAACCCGTATTATGGCCAATACTGAATAAGGGGCCCGATTCTTGGTAGGTCGATCGAGGCAGGGGGTCCAGGTGCTTAGGAAAGGCCGGTCCTATGAGCACCACCTTGCCCAGCACCAAGGCCCCTACATCCGATCAGGTCTACCAAAGACCGGGCCCCCTGCCAGAGTATGGTCCAGAATATCCCTCATCCCACAATCTCACAAGCCGATGGGCGACCGAGCCGAGGTCACAGCCCATGGAGAGCCCATTGGGCCCATGGGCTAGTGAACGGCGAGTCGCGTCACGGCAGGAATTATCGCAGTGAATAACTCTGATCGATCATCGTTACAGATTTCGATGTGCTGCACTATCAGGCGAACGAACCACAATATCTTCAGGGAATACTTTGAGGTCAATATCAAGCACCTGACCAGTTATTTTCTTCTAAAATTAACGCATTTAGCAGCAGGGCGTGATCCCCGCCACACCGCAGCGCGTGCAGTAGGCGAGCGGAAGTATCGTGTAGTTTTTAGTTTTCAGCAGTTATCGCCGCAAGGTAGCCACCAGGGTCGCCAGAATGCAGAGAAGTGACTTATCCAGGCATGTCTCTTATCGCATGGTCAAAGGTTCGAGAAACAATACTATATTTTTCTTTCTCCCCGGGACCAACTATTTTGGAAGTTTGTCTGAAGCTGTTCAGCCAATCAGCGGTGCACCAGCCTGTGAGTCATTTTTTTGCAAACTATTATTACATTGCTGAAACGGTTTGGTTTGGGAAAATGACCTTAGTATTTCATTTCATGCATTAAGTAACTGCCAAAGATAATGCCTATCTCAATTTAAAACCAATACAAAGGGTGAAACATATCCCTTTTCATGCAAAACCATTATATGCAGTACAAAAATGGACATAAATATGTTAATTCTTGAGCACCTAAAAGCACCAAATGTATCTCATACACATGTTGTTCATGTTCCTTTGCCATGCCATAAATAATTAAGTTTTCTTGTAAAACACCGAATGTGAGTCATTGATGTCAGCTTGATTGTGCTTAATTCCTTCTCTACGCAGAATACAGTTAATATAATGTTGTACAACAGTTGTATTATTATATTGGATACATGCTCTGTTACAGCCCTGGATGGATGAAATATCTGATATAATCACAACATGAACAGAAGAAAGGTATAGTTTCTAGTTGTTGTAAATATTGCTATAATCTCTTCTTCTAGATTTTAATATTATTTTTTATAAGTATATAATATTATTATTTTTATTTTTTAATATTTTTATTTTTATTATTTTTAATATTTAATATGAATAATGTGAAAACACGGTAAAGGTGACATAATTTTTAAGCTTTACAGTGTGCGTAACTTTACCCATTTCAATTGCATGCCTTTTTGTGATCAAGCAGTGAATGCAAATTTGTAGGTATGCTTGATTATTAATCAACTCTTTGATTAGAATATGATAAGAACGTATCTACACATTTGAACAATGTTTTATGGCAATGAAAGTGTAAATTCTTATTTTGATTGGTGGAATTATATTTAAAGTACTTAATGGTGATTAAGTCTCACTGTTTCTTTCAAGGTATCAGGCTCAGTCAGCCAATGATGAAACACAGCCACTTCTCGCAGTTATCAGAGGTAAATGTCAGCTGAGTGTATTCAATGATTCACAATTAATAATCGAATATAATAACTTATGATGAGTGAAGATATGTTACATTTGTAACCATGTTAACAGCTTTTTTGAACAGTCACCTGCTCTTACCTGTGTGGTCCTCACTAATATGCTGTCTCAAGTCTTAGTGCCAATAATAACTCAGTTGACACTATACTCATGGATCTCCATGGATCTCCCAATGGTTCCTGACCAAGTCATCCCGTAAAAGGGAATAGTACCTACACCTTGACTCATTTCTTTATTTTTGACAGTAACTTGGAACTATACAAAAAGATGATTTTTTTCTGTTCGAATGATAGATAGATAGTATACGGAGACATGAGCAAGTTCCTCTTATGTATGACACATGAGACATGTGTTTCGTTCGGCTGGCTCGGCCCATGACATTCTCTGATAAGAGTCTGCCGCGCCACTTGGGTAGCTCAGCGGAACACTGGGGGTTCGTGAAGCACTAAGTTATAAGGGACTCCGTGTCAGAGAGTGTATGAAAGGTCCAATGTATAACGCCATGCCAACAGCTGGCCGTTTCGGAGGTTCAAAGTCGATGCATTCTTAAGTTATTTTTTATCTCATGTCGAAGTTCTGAGCTTAGCAAGAAAACAAAGTCTCCACACTCAATTCTCGTCCAGCACTATAATTTTGCGATCTCAGTTCAAAGCACACGTTACAGATTACCTGTTTCCTTTAATTACTATTGGACTATGGCTTCAGCTGTGCCCTATATATTAGCACAGCAATTTCACCCGTCGGCTCTCCCAAAGCTCATCACTAACACCGCCCACAAAAAAGCAAAGTTTTGTCTGCTCTTTGCTATCATCAGTCAACAGCACCTCTTCACACGACACCCCCCAACACTTCTCTAACTTCTCTAACTTCTCTAACTTCTCTAACTTCTCCAACTTCTCCAACTTCTCCAACTTCTCCAACTTCTCCAACTTCTCCAACTTCTCCAACTTTCTCCCAACTTCTCCAACTTCTCCAACTTCTCCAACTTTCCAACTCCCAACTTCTCCAACTTCTCCAACTCTCCAACTTCTCAATTCTCCAAAACTTCTCCAACTTCCACTTCTCCAACTCTCCAACTTCTCCAACTTCCCAACTTCTCCAACTTCTCCAACTCTCCAACTTCTCCAACTCTCCAACTTCTCCAACTTCTCAAACAACTGTTTGCCAAACTTCGCCCAACTCGCCATAACTTCGCCAAACTCGCCAACTTCTCCAACTTCTCCAACTTCTCCAACTTCTCCAACTTCTCCAACTTCTCCAACTTCTCCAATTTCTCCAACTTCTCCAACTTCTCCAACTTCTCCAACTCCTCCAAATTCTCCAACTTCTCTAACTTCTCTAACTTCTCTCCCACAGACGAGCTTCACGATGGCGAGAAGGGCGGCGCTCCGGCCGCTGCCGCCACCGGCCTGCGGGGTCTCCTGCGATCCTCCGGCTACAGCTTGTACGTGCTGCTGCTGCTGCTGCTCGCCTACCTGCTCAACCAGCTGGACCGCTACATGCTGGCCATCGTGGCGCGACCGTCGGCGCAGGAGATCGAGTTCGGCGACCAGGGCTGCCTGCTCAACGAGACGGCCAAGTCCTCGCTGGTGGACAGCAACTGCACGGACATCACCGGCCAGACTGCGTGAGTGTTCAGAGGGTGTGTGGTGTGTGCTATGGCCTGCACAGTGCACAGGTCCTATCCGATCTGAGTTGGTCCGGTGGCGACGGTGGTGACAGTGGTGACGGTGGTGTTGCTGCTGTTGCGTCGATAGTTTGCTGTCGGCTCAATTATCTTGAGTCACATGTTATGTCTCTGCTGGTGGACTGGTGGTTATGGCTCTAAGCTGTCAGTTAAACGAGGCTCCCATTCAAATCAGGTCAGGAAATAAATGTTAAAAATACCAACACGTTTGCTTGAAGCTCTGCCTGCGATGCTGTCCACTCCAATAACACATGGCCCGACTCTTGCAGCTGTCTCGTGCTCCACGACGATAAGGACATTTTCGGCTGCAAGTGGGATTACACAGGCACTGGCACGCAGTACAACCTGCTGGCCGGGCCGGTCTTCATCCTGATCTACACCTTCGCCGGCATCCCCATGGGCCTGGCGGCCGATCTCTACAACAGGAAGGTGGGTGTAACGCTGTCTCTGGTTCTGTCCAACACGCTGTGCTGGAGTGTAAGGTGCTGAAGCTCGCTGCTGCTGGTCAGTATTGCTCAGAGGCCAGCCACATTTCAGAGAGAATGCAGGACGGGTCACTTGTTCGGTGATTAATGACATACCTAGGTTTTGGCATACCTAGACCCATTGTTTTAGCCTACATTGTAGTATTCTCATTAGTATCTGAGACTTTTGTGCTCCTATAAAACTTTACTTGGATTTTATTTCGGTTTGTAACTAATGTTCATTTGCTGTGAATGTCCATTCATTCATTCATTCATTCATTCATTCATTCATTCATTCATTCATTCATGTATTCACTGTTACTCTTCTCTATGGACGTGCAGACTTCACAGTCCATTCTTCACGTAGTCAAGCGTTTTGTGCCGTGTTTCACCTCGTATTTTCTTGTTTTTACTTCGCTTCACCTTTGATCCATTGTCGCGTATAACCTCGCTTCATGTCTTCCCATGTATCACCTCCTCGTGTTGTCGGACTCTAACCTGCCACGCCTTCCCCCTCGCCAGCTGCTACTGTCTGGCGCCCTGATTCCTGTCGGTCTCGTAAACCTCATGTCTCGGACCAGCTCTGGACGCGCCATACCATGGCCTCCTCAGGTGCTGCTTGTCCGGGCGCTCGATCCTGTGGTTCTCGTTAACCTCATGTCATCGGGATCCAGCTCTGTACGCGCCCATACCATGCCCTCCTGCAGTTGCTGCTGTCCGGGGCGCTGATCCTGTGTCTCGTTTAACCTCAATCGAACCCAGCTCTTGACGCGCCATACCATGCGCCTCCCTGCAGTGCTGCTGGCTGGGGCGCTGATCCTGTGGTCCTCCTGCACTTTCCTCACCGGGTTCGCAGAGGAGTACTGGCAGCTGGCCCTGCTGCGGTTCGGAATCGGATTCGGGTAAGCTTGGGTTTGTTGTTAGCTTTGATTGTTAGGTTAGGTGAGTGCGCGCTACCACAGCTCTGTGGTCGACAGTTGATCCACAATCTGCCGTTTATAATGCCCCCGTCGGTCCCGCTCCGACCCAGCTGACTCTCTTCACTCCTACACAATGCCAGCTGATAATCTGGGATGCAATTATGCCAACATGATGCATATACAATATACATGTCTTTGATAAGTTTGTTTGTCATTGTCTTTCGCTGTCACTATATGCTAACTAGTTTGAAGTTCCCTGATTCGCAGCATCAGAATGCGACATCTCATTTTATCGTCATTTGATAGGGAAATTCAAGGGGTCCGAAAGATTCGTGGTACCTCCCTGATGAGGTAATTTCCCTGTTTTACACAAGAGAGACCTACTCGTAGTTAATCTGAACTGTGCTGAACCGCAATCCACCACTCGCGACCATGCCTCGATACTTTCCTGCCGCCAGTTTCCGCCATGTGGTCACTTAGTGGTCATGCGTTGGACTCTGCTCGATTTGACCTCAGGATGGCGTTACGGCGTCTGATAGCGTCCCCCATCACGTGCTCTGGGTTGGGGGCGGCTCAGGGGGGAGGGGGGGATCGCAGGACGCTCGGTCCGACCGTTTCCCAGCGCACCTGCCGGGTCCTAACTCCTACCGGATCCTGACTAAGCCAGAGCATGACTAGCCAGATCGTGACTGGCCAGTTTTGACTGTCCTGAAATGCCACAATCTGGGAAATACGTCGCACTGCGGCTGTATGTGTCTCGTGCCTGAGATGTGCGGGCTCTCCTGTCGGTAGGGGGGGGGGGCACTATCAACAGGGGAGCTGACAGCCTTGACCCAGATGAGGCGAGGCTGCCCCAACATCGCCTAATGGAAGCTGGGTCGAGCATTGGCCACTTTAATGGCTTTTTCATGTACCGACTTGTTGACATGAACAAGAGTGAAATTATAAAGTGTCTTGGATGCTCAATGCTTCTAACAGATATACCGCACCTTACGATAATACAGATAAAAAGAAAATGTCCTGGCACTCATGCTTATAAATGGAAACAAACATGAGGAAGCAAATCATGAGGGGCAGGTTGTGTAAGACGGGATGATGTAAAAAAGGTAGAATATAGTAGTCATTGCTGAAATCAGCAGATGACTGCCCCCCCCTTCCCACTACGTCCCAGAATATCGCATTTGCACATGCATTTACAGGCTGGTAAAGGGATTTCAATCATACCAGGCGGAGGAAAAAGTCTGATCATGTTTTCGTTCCATTTCCACTTGATGTCCATGGAACCCTCTACTCATACGCAAACTTGAGCTAAGCATACTCAGCTCAAACATACTCAGCTGTATTTGGTGTGTAAATAACCCCTATCTTCTGCAGCTATAAAAATCGAGATGCGACATCAAATCCCCGGAAACTGCGACCCTTCAAAGTAAAACTGACCCTTCAAAGTGAAACTGTTGGTAAAGTAACACCTAGGCTCTGATCTTCCGAAGTGTGATTTCCAAAATCCCTGTGGTCGTGTCTCAAAGTTTCGTCCAATATCTGAGCTCAGATTTCCATGTGTCAAGTTTTCGTTTGTCTCACCTCTGTCTTACCCGTGGCCTTCGTTGTTTGCACTGTTTGCCTATGACCACGTTTGCCTGTTTGCCTATCACTGTTTGCCTATGACCACGTCTCACCCGTCTGACCCCTCTGACCTGACTGACACTCTGACGATCGTCGTCTGTCGGCAGTGAGGCGGGCTGCACGCCGTTCGCCACGTCACTGCTGGCCGACTACTTCATCCCGGAGCTGCGAGGCACCGCACTCGGCGTCTACAACTGGGGCATCTACTTCGGCTACTCCATGTCGTACGCCATCGGCAACTTCATCACAGACGCCAACATCATGGATATGGTGAGTGAAACGCCACAGACGCCAACGTGATGGATATGGTGAGATGGACGATATAACATCACCGACGCCAACATCACGGATACGGTGAAACAAACCATACAGCATCGCATACTTGAATATCATTGATGTGATGGGAAAAACGAAGAATAATGCAACTTTATGAATGCAGTTCGACAGACGGGTGGGTTTATTCTACTTAAATGACGGGTATAAGGGGAAACCCGATTGGAGACCGGCAAACACGCGTTTCGCTATTAATGTAGCTGATTCGTTGCATTGGTCTGTGACTGTGTGTGCTTTTAAAAAGAGCACAAGCACAGAGACGGTACTATCCCCGTTCTACTTTTTTTGTCCGTAATCATAGCTATGGTTGTTAACGGTTTCGTGACTTCGCCAGCTCGTGCGTGCAGTGGTGTGTCCAGCACAATAATTGTCCCGCTCTATATGTTATTGGGAGCGATCAGCTCAGGGGCAGGGATTCCTGTCTTTCTGTTTCGGGAAACCCAGGGTCAAATCCCTGCGGGACCTGAAACAGTCGACGCCCCATTTAATAACCTGAAACAGAGTCAAGAGTTCCAGGCATCATTGATCCAAAGAGATTACGTGCTTGGTCCACAAACCAAAAAAAACAAATATATTATGTATGTGTATTTGTGCATGTGTATTGAGGTAACAGCAAATTAAAACAACGCAAATTAAACGATGGTACAGAAACACGGGTTCACATTGAAGATAGGACAAAACAGCAGGAGTATTCTGTACAGTAAAACACAAGTACAGTAAATACAGTGCTACAGTAAAAGCAGCAGTGTACAATATCGACAATGATGTTTGAAAGCGCTTGCAAGAGTAGAAATTAACGTATAAATTAGCACAGGTGCGGGCAATAGTTCTAAAAATAAACAGACATGTATATTGTACTCTACAGTCTCGCTTGAAAGATTATATCCACGGCGGCGGTGGCGCTACCCGTCCCGATCGAGGTAGGGGAGTTCAGTTTGGGAGTCACTGGATTGCCTGACCCGGAGACAGGAGAATGCGAGGGGAGTGAGCTGTCAGAGGATTCCAGGAACTGCTTGGCCCCGGTACTGGGCTTGGACAAGCTTATCTGGTTGTGTCGTTTTGTTTGGGATCTGGAAGAGCCTCGAAATATAGACGTTCGGTCACATGACAAGCCGGATAAATGCCTTATTAGCATACATTTTAAGAAGACTAAGCATATGTTTGCAAATGTGCTAACTCCCACCAGTGGTTACTTAGTTAGGAGCACATTTTATCGAACCCATTTCAACCCTCGCCGCCCTGTCATCTCAGGTCAGGTCACCAGAGGCCGTTCTGATAAAAAATCGAGCCACGGCTCTATTATAAAAGGAAAACAAATATGCTCTGATCTGCGAGCTACTTTTTGATGTATCGAAATTAAAACCATGAAAATCAGTAATACTAAGCATACTGTCGTTTTCAACTAATTTTGTTGATAATAACGACTTGCTAAGAATAGAAAAAGGTTCAGCATCTGATAAAAAATCGAGCCGTGGCTCGATTTTTTTTTTATAAGAACTGCCTCAGGTCATGTATATACAGTGACCTTTCTTCTAAAAATGTTTGTGGTCTTGCAAAGGCCACAGAGTTTGACCGAACGATTTGAAACGCGCACATTTTTTTGACACAAGTATGTACAATTCGTGTGTCTCTGCTGACCTCTCCATTATGAGTCAATGGCAAAATAAATAAATGACTCGGCCTCCGGTTCAGATAATATCATTAGATTAGGACAACTTGTCAGGATCATGTTATTTTAGCTAATTCTTGATGACCCAGGTTCGATTGTTGCTCAGTGATCTCTGCAACGTCATCTGAGGTCATCTGAGGTCACCAGCACTTGTCAATAATCATTTATAGAATAAAGCTAGAGACGTACGACTGACACCACTTTGTTTGTCTCGTTAAGACGTATCGCTCCATATGCAACATGACCTACCTGGGTCACCAAATGACGTTTGCCTGAAGTCAAATTTTAGAGATGACCCAACCCGGTCACCATTAATATGTTTCGAAGTGCCTTGACGAGAGAACAAAAACAAGTTGTTCAAATAATTGTCCTTTCTTAACAAAGATACAAAACCCCCCACACTATCGAACAAGCCAGTAACCGCTCCGTCGCCTCCTAATCCAATCCCGTCATCACCCTCTAGAACAAACAGAAATCGTGAAAAACACCCACGTATAGCTACCCACTCTAACCAATCCACACCTACGATCTAAACGCAGGCGTACGAAGCAGCTCAACAAAGGGTCTCACGACATGACTTCAATCCTCATACCACCGAGGAAGGCGCCAACCAAACCCCACGGATCACTCGCCGAACCTCGACATCGGCAGACCACCTGAAAATCCAAGACATCATCACCGCCTGAGAGGAGCGGCCGGCCCCGGCCTGGGCCCACCGCCGACCAACGGGAGGACGAAGACCATGGCGTGAGCATAAGCTCACCACGCACACACCCAGGCAGCCAGACAAACATCCGAGAAAAAAAGGCCTCACCATACACAAACGCAGGCAAACCCGCTCGACAAACCAGAGAGAGAGACATGTACTCGAGAGCCTCCTGTTCTTTCACAGGCAGAAAAAGGCCGATCACACACAATAGTGAAATAACAAAAAAATAGCTGCTGCCCATCCCGCCGCGAACCCATGCCCGCACCAACAGTCCAAGCAAGCAGGGTAAAAACCAAAACAAAAGAGCGACAGCGGCCAGAGAAAAACGCGACTCCTTCAGAAGACACGCAGTTGCAAAAAAAGGGACGGCAGGAAGCCCGAGAAAACGACCTACAGGGGCGAGATAAACGTGCACTACAAACGTAAACCCGAACGGACCCAAGAGAAGCCGCCAACCGACCACGTGCAGGAGGGATCTTGCACCACAATGATGCAAAAGGGGGAGGTCCGCAGTATTAAGAAAGGTTGGTTGTTTTGATGTGTTTAGCTGCAGTAACAAAAACCGGAACTGGCGGGAATTTCGAGTGTAAATAATCACATGTTTACCCATGCTTGATTATGTTTGATACGTATCCATATCCAGTTATACACCACATTTATTAACCCAAATTTGTAAGCTTAGAGCTATTGGTTTCACGTACCCATTTAAGTCCGTTCATTAAGCAAAAACGCACGCGAGCCTCTACTCAATCCACAACGGCAGCCGGGAACGCAAACCTGAAAGAGCCCATACGATGTGGAGTCGACCCAGCCCACCGAGCAAGAACACGTGTACATGTACGACCCACGAAGAACAACAACAGGCAAGTTGAGCACACAACAGACTACATCAACCACCCCGAGCCGCACCTCAAAAAACCAGAACAAACCCTACAAAGACCTGGAATACCCGAACCTCGATCGAGACAGACTGGACAAATCCGATGTCGGATCAGAGGCAAAAGGGCATTGTAAACGAAGAAAACCGACCGTGTACACATACGAGCTGGACACAGTCGTTCTCAAACCTAGACCAGAGACACAGCGCAGGCGCACCAGCAACAGCACAGCAAGGGAATGACATAAGTTCACCAAGGTGCAGAAAAAACACCACAAACAACAAAATAAAAATAGTGGACCCGCTCCAGGGGAGCCCACTAAACATATAGAAGAGACAGAGCACATGCACATATCGAATACACCAAGAAACATGCCAACTTGTACGATCATCGGACTTCAATGCCGATCTACACAACCCCGCCACGAAAGAACCATGCCACATCGCACGTGGGCGACCAACCACCAACTCAAAAGAAAGAATTAATCTGTCAAACGCTACTAACGCACCGCATCTACAACACACGAAAGCAAACCTCACATGTGCTATCCTTCATTAGCGTTTACATAACTCCCAACGCATTCGACTATAGCTAGAACTAATAAAATTATTTGCATATAGCTAAACACGAGAACATATTCAAAAAGGGAAACAAAACACTCAAAAAACGCCACGTGCACAGCACAAACCAGTAAACACATGTTTCTAGTATCCATATCTGCCGCAAGCCCCCGGATGTACCCTAGTATCTGATTCCTCTTACGACCCACCACTCATTGTGATTGCCTACCACATGCAGCCACTGACCGCCCCCAACGACGCTTACGTCCCAGATGCACTGCGACGTGCTATGCCCACGCAGGCTCGTGCTCACAAGATGCTTCACGGCCAAGAGACTTCATCTCGGACACGCAGACCCCCCCCCCCCCACCAAACCCCCACCCGCCACACCGAAACGACCAACCCCCCACACCAAGACCAGCAAACCGAACCCACAGCAGCCACAACCAAAACCCCCGCGAAAACTAACGAAAAAAAGAACAAACCCAACCAAGCCCAAAAAGCCACCAACCCGTGGTGACGCACGGAGCATACGGCCAAAACACCCCGCCCCACAGCAACGAGATACATGCGTCATCAATCACAGTACAGCTGCTCGGACAGCGGCCGGATTTCGATCTCCTCATTGAGCAGACTGTTCCGCATGAGCCCCGACCTGGCCATACTACAATTCAAATGGCCTCAATCCCACAGTCCTACACCATCAGCGTGACCCGCGTAGGTACCAGCCACGAGCGCAACCCAGCAAACATATAGAATGGCGCCCATCACAGCTGTAAAATGGGAACCTGAGCTGAAAAACCATGTGAAGAGTAACCCACGCTACCTATTCCAGTTTAAAGAGCTCGCGTAGCGTATAGCGTGTTCTAGAGAAGCACAAAAAAACAGCCGAGGCCCGGACCCAACCAAAACCCCAACAACCAAAGTACACACTAAACCACGCTGTAACTGCAGTTGGCAAAAGCCCTTGCAAAATCACTTATAACTCTCACCCTGTGTCCATAATTTAACCATCAGAAACACATTACTCGTCATCATCTAAGACAGGTAAACCACCATATAAACCTAAATAAAATACATCTCCAAGCCCGACCACTCCAGACAAACTCACCCGCAGACCAGAAGCACCCAACTCATATAAATGCCCACCTTAAAAGCATATCATATTACTAACCAAAAAATAATACTATTGAAGCAAAACTGTCCGGAGAAGAAACAATGAACCTCACCTCCCAATCTTGGATTCATAACCATTTCTAACCTTAAACCTATCCCCGTCGCACCAGTAGGGACCATCAGTTAACCCACCACCAAAAGCCACCCTCGATTGCATCCCACCAGACCGGCCTCCATCACTACCGACTCACCATCGCCATCACGCACGATCCCAGCTGAACGTCAATAACCTCCTCAACTAGATATAAGTAATTCCCAACTAATAGAGGCACTATAAAAATCATGCAAGTGCCCGACATGTGTATATAATCACAGGCGCGCGTCTTCATGAATCGCTCAAGAGATGAAACCATGTGCAAAGATACACCAACCGCATCAACAGCTGGCAAGGTGTAACTGGTGGAGCCATTGAACCGGGCGAAGGCCTCTCCAACACGCGCGCCAGTCGCCTTACTACTTACTTCAATCATACAATCCCAACGAATCGGAACCTCAACCACACCCATAACAAAAACAGGAACCAACAATCAAGCCCGCTCCGCTGCCGCTCCGACCCGCGTGAAAGCAAAGGCACTTCAAAGAACTGCCGGCCTCTCCTCCGGAAAGATCGACGCAAAGAACTAAGAGGACTGACCGCTCTGTCGCTACGATCCTCTGCGCACGGCCTTAGTGGAAACCCAAGGCCATGCTCACCAACTAGAGGCTGAGCAGCAAATCCACTAAATCTTTAAGGTCGCAAGCCTTATGTCACGCGCCCACTACCCCGGAATGAGCTGGACAAAGTACACATGCTCCTAAGCTCAAACGGCCGCCAATCCAAGCGACATTCTACAGAGAGCCGCTGGCCTAGTACCAAGTCCTTCAACGTCAACGCCACGGGTGACCAATTTCTAGGTCCCAGACGCCTTGGACGCAATTGGGACCAGACCATTTATAATGCACAAACTCTAATAGTAGACACGCGCACCACACACCAACCAAGGCACTAATTGCCTCGCATGGAAGCCCGGTGTATAACACGTAAAGCAAGGCGAATTTTTGTATTCTTCGACCTTCACTTCCATATTCGGTATTATTATGACAACGAACACGAATAACACCAACAGGAACGATAGTACGAATGATCCGAACTTCGACAAACCACCAAATGCCTGATAGTAGTGAAACATCATAGCGACGAAGTCACGACATAACCGCCTAAGAGGGGGCTACTTTACACTTAACCGTCACAAGCTAAACAATGCGTCGTACAAAGATAAATCTAGACGCGTCTAGCTGACGGGGCCTTAGCGATCGAAGCTTGCCCTCGACCTCTGCCACCTGCGACACATCCGTTTAACCACTTGACGACCAGCTGGACGGGACAGAATAAGACGCACCTAACCTCCGAACTCTCAGGAATCAATCTGATAACTCACTTGGTGTTCGTGACCCCCCGATAACCTCCAGACCTCACACCACGCACATCCTAAAACCGGCACCAAAAATACGCCGAACATGCTAAAGGAAAAATAATGTAGAACCACCTCTTACCTTCACGATAGAACACTCGCTAGCCCATACGGAGTACAATGCTCAACAATCACATATCTTGCATTTGCAAATTTTTTGCCAGTTTTTCAATCGTAAAACCTAACATGATCCGGGTCAGCATAACAGGACCCTATGATCGAAAGCCAACAAAACACCCAACCAACAAAACCATGCCCCTCTCGCTCAAATTCAGGCAATTTGGCATTCCAACGTTTCAGCAACCGCGTAGCCTAAGCGGAACGTCCTGTGACATAGTCTCCTGTCTGTAACTCCTAAGACACAAGGCCGCAATTGGGACAAGCAGACCAAGGCAACTTCTAACTTAGGCCGCTATCATTAGGCGAGGAAGTCCTCCGTGCCACAGCCGATTTAGACACCAAACTATACACCGATATACACTTGGACACCTGGACTAGCATGCCGTAGGACCGGAAGTTACGGCTGACGAACAATTCCCCATTTATCGCGCTCTGCTCAACGCAGGCCAATACGGTCATTGCGTCTGGGCGCCGTTCATGCCCGAGCCAAAAATCGCTCTGCACGCAAGATTCGTCGCCGGAGAAGACTGAACTTAAATCTCGAGTTACAAACATTAGTCGTCTGAGTCAAAAGTGCGCAGAAGAGATTAGTGTCCGCTGTCAGAGACCCGCGACTTGAAGGATACCGGAAAATTTAACCACGAATATCGCAGCGGAGGTGCGAGACGAGACGAGACGCGAGCGGAAAGTGTTGCGTGTATTTCAATGGAATAATAATGCACCGAGCGGGAAGTTACAGGCATAATCATTTTGCCTTCTTTCCTGAAATCCCTGGTATAAAAAGGTATATAAAGATGGGAGTTGCGAGACACGATTTACGTGCGAGGCAGCTGTGTTTGAGCCTTTAGACGGCAATGAAAGTCTCCACCCTATGTCTTTTCGGTACTGGTCTATTGTAACCTGAATTTGTCATGCCATGTATTAGCAGGGAGGGTGACCAACCGTGGCAAAGCGTTCTTTTCATGATTCGTGACCTACACGTGAACCTGTTACCCACAGACACGCTCTACCTGTTCTACCCGGGAGAGTACATCCTGGGAGCTCTGCTGTACCTGCTGGCCCTGTTCTCACTGCGCCGGGACCTGCGGTTAGCTCAGGAGGAGGCCGACCGCAAAGCGTCTATTAAGAATGACGGAGAGGCCAATGAAGGCTACGAACCGACCCCGGAGGAGTCGTGAGGTGTAGTAGCGGTGTTTAGCTGCAGGCTATGCTGGTCCGGGGAGAGATGGACCCCGATCAGGCTCACACGACCGAGCTTGCACGGATATCAAGGGACCTTACAACCCGCTATGAACAAACATGATACACCCACACACTCACACCTCGCAATCTCGGAATGCCGACAATTAACGAGTACCATATCGTCCACAGAAGTCCACTTTCAAGGTTGCCGAAATATTCTAAGGAAAGCATCGAGGGCCACAAAACATCTTACCAGAGTGAAACTACACCCCATGATTTTACCATTTCTAGCTAATAACTGTGCTAGATACCTGGGTAACATTAACATTTAACAACCACACCCAAGTTTCGAGTATTGCATAAACCATGTTCTTAACGTATTATTCAATGAAAAAACAAATAAACCGAAATGGGTATCGAAGCATAACAAGTAAAGCGACAAGCTTCGAACTGACCATTTAACCTTAACCTAGACCAAAGCCAGCAAGAGAGGCAAAGCGCGGTCATGTAACAACGATGAAGTCCAAACTCCCCACAGGAATGTTGACCCGCACGCTCGCTGCAAGAAATCTCAAGGTGTTCATAGCTGGACTTCACAGAGCCGGATTGGGAGCGTGTAGCAAATTCAATAGAAATGTTAGGCACGAATATTCCCAAAGTAACAGTCATTACTAGGATGTGAATTGTTTGCGTGCTCTTCATTGTGCAGGTATCGTTGCGGATGCTTTGGGGGACTATGTGAGAATATCGAACCACAGGAGAACAGATTCACAGCCTGTGCTCAAAAGAGCCTGACAAGCATAATCATAGTTCAGAATGCAATTATTGGTGGGGAAACGAATAGTAATCCACACAGAAAAGATAGACAGATAACCAATCGCAGGATAATAATCAAAAAATAAAAATACGCCATAAGAAATATATAGGCATAAAATATCCGTAATATAGCAAAAAACAACCCCATCAATAACAAATTATACCACGAAAGCTCCGGCGTATATAAAGAAACGAGAGCCCGGGAAACCGCTGATTAACCCACCATTAAATAACAAAACATAAATACCTACCAAAATAACGAGAAACATCAACTTGTCATTGAACACTTGAACAAGAAGGGTAAACCAATGCTCAGACGAGCTGCCAGGCCGCTCCAACCGCCAGAGGAGAAAAACCAAGATGACGTCGATCCAGGCCAAAACGAACGAGACCATTCGAGCCACACGCTTAGCAACCCAATAGATAACACTCATCTTTATTACGCTGGTGGCCCACAATATATTATCCTACATTTAAAGATGCACCCATAATTCTTAAAGTATCCCTATCTCAATAATGGCCACACACAAAAAACAGCGAAAGAAAATAAATAAACGCATCAGACCTACTCAAAGGATCAGCAAACACCAAAGCGCTTCTAGTCCAACAGGCCCGCTAAAAAATTACCACCCGCAGACAATCCGCAACGCTTCGTCTGCAAAAAGACGAAACCCAATCCTAGTGAAGACAAAATCTCTCCCATTCGAAGTAAAATGCACATATGAACCAAACGGCCCCACAACAACCAACTAAAACCCACCAAGCATAGGAAAACATTCACGCGGATTCAACAGACCATATATGACTTGGAATCAGAGGATAACTGATATCAGCGAGCAACAAATACTAAGACGAGAACAAATCCCAATAAAAATCCTGAAGAACACATTAGCAAAAAAGTGAAAAAAGCGTCACGCAAAGCCTAAGCAAAACATATCAGGCCACAATGAAACCCAAGCACACTGCACACGCCAATTGGAAACAAAATCATAGCCGACGATGTATGAATAAATTAAAAAATAGGCAAGTGCTTGCACACGATCCCCGAACCAGGGATGGACGCAATAGACACCACAAGCTATCGGAAAACAAAGCCGAATACCCACGAAGAAGAACTCGACAAACAAAACACAACGAACGAAACACATGAAGGCAACAATCAGCTTGCACACGAATGAGACACCAAATAACTGCCAACACAAGGACCCCTAACAAATCGCTCCTGCCGTGGCACGAGCAATGTGACGTAAACCCAAGTGCGACGGCACCCACAGAAGACAAGCTCGCCGTGAGACTTAACAAGAGAAAACGGCGGTGGCGAAGCAGTACTATGATCTCGACACTCGAGGCACGTGAAGAGCCATCAAGCCCGGCTGGCATGTGACGCGACACTTGAGACGGATGAGCCATGACGCGATATATACGGACGTATGGCGACGTACATACTTGAGATGGATGATGTGTCATTGGGGTCACGTGACGTGACACTGGAGACACGTGACACGGCACTCGAGACTCGCGCGCATGAAGATACTCTCAGACATGCGACCCCGAGACGTTAACTCCCAGTTGACACTTGAACTCACCGCCACTGATGATGATTGGGGTTTCAGGGCGCTCCGACAACGAAGGTCACATGGCGCGCCACTGTCACCACACCGGGCACATGTCACGTCTCTTCCCACCGCCACCCTCCACACCTTCTCTCGCATAAGACGTCTAAAAACAGACGCCATCGTCAAACGTTTCACGTCAATCAGGCGTCGCACATCAGACGCGGCGCGTCACGTGCTTGATTCACACAGCACACGTTGATCGTCAGACATCGAACGTCTCCAGACAGGCGTTAAACCCATGCTCCTCCCACTGCGCTCGCGTCACCAGCCGGCTCGAAAAGCGCGGCTCAGCGGCCAGCTTGGCGCCAGCGCGCCACGCGCACGTCACCGGCTCCTCGGGCTGACTGACCCTCACCTGGAGGTCGTCCGGCGCCAGCGAGCGCACCTCGGCGTACACGCGGTCCTTGAAGCCGGGGAAGCAGCTGCTGCCGCCGATCAGGCGGATGTTGCGGTAGTAGATGGCAGGCCGTCAGTCTCAACCGCAACAGAATACGGCGCCAACGCGAACGAGATGACGCGCGCTCCAAGAACGACGACATCACCACGCGCTCAGGATGCCCATCTGACTGGATGCCGAACGTCCCGGCCAACGGGTCCCCTGAAGCAGAGAACATGCTCGAGGGCAACGGAGACACGCGCTCGTTTGGTGAAGCGGATGAAGTTGATATATACACACAATCCAGGCCGGCGCCCCGGGGGCGGCAGGACGGCTGTAAGCGAGCGTCGCGGGGTTTCATGTACCCTCGCTTGAGGCTGGTGAAGTCGGGCAGCACATAGTGCCGCAGGATCGTGTTGTCGGCGGCGGGGAGCGCGGCCAGCTTCATATCCCGGCGCCAGTTCTGGCTGACGAAGCAGCAGTCCTCCTTCAGCTGGTTCATCACGTACGTCTCGTCCATGACGTGCAGCTGCCGGTAGGAGATGATCTCCTTCAGGTGGTTCGTCAGCACCTTGCCGCCGACGTCGATCCTGCGGATGGCCTCGCGGCGCTTCTTGCCCTGCACGTACGGCACCACGTGCGTGAAGCTGTAGCCGGCGTCGACCAGCAGACAGCAGAGGTTGTCGGAGCGCTGCGGCTCGGCGGCCACGCAGAGGTCGCCGGCGTTACTGCGCAGCAGACCGGCCACGTCATACTCCTCGAACATCATCTCACTCACGGCCTCCTGCACGGAGCGGAAGTTGAAGAACGGCTCCGTGACGACCACATTCAACCGGCCGATGTTGAGGCCGAGGCAGTCCTTGCCAACCAGGTGGTCCCACACCGTCTTCTGCACGTCCCAGTTGACGAGGTAGCCCTTCTGGAAGGCCAGGATGTAGAAGAGGCTGCTGGCGTCGCGGCAATCGTCGATCTGGTTGCCGACGAAGGGCCGCCGACGCTCGCTCTTGGCCTTCATGATGGCGTTTGGCATGACGAGTGGGTCCTTCCGCGAGGCCAGTCCGGCCTTCAGCAGAGCTGCACCATTGTCCAAAATGAGGGTGTTCGATGCAGACATGACGGTGGTGTGATGGTGCTCGTCTCCGTGAGTGGATCACAATGGACTGCTCACAGGGCTCGATGTCTAAGCCATGAACTGAAATACATGCCGAAATATTGTATAAGGAAAGAACTCTGAAATGGTCAAGTTAAGTACATCGCTCAATGCTCAAAGTGAACTGACACAATGGAAAATGTTTTATGCCAAATGCTTATAGGACAGTCCCAGTCAATTTTAGCAATGATTTGGTGAGTACCCAAACATTCACAATATTAAACAAGAATGCATAATTCACAACACTCTTTTAGCCTGCAATCAATTAAAAATGACTTTATCAGCAGCCACTAATAAAAACATGAAGACCTACATAACAAAATGTGAATAACTGTTATGCCTTGATGCAAGATTGTTTTTATCCAAATGGTTATTGAATTAAAAACTCTTAACCACTGAGAGTTAGCCTCATAACCACTGAGTGGTAGCCTCTTAACCACTGAGCAATAGCCTCTTAACCACTGAGTGGTTAAGAGGCTAATGCTAGGTAAGAATAGTGAAAATGAATAGTTATGTAAGAATTTGCTTAAACACTTCCAACAGCTGAAAAGACTGGTTACCAATCAGGTTGGCATGAGCCCGCATTACACCTTCCTCCTTCAGTATTCTTGCCTCCATCCCCTCCTTCAGTCTGGTGATGTCCCACTTCAAGTCTACATTTAACGAATTGTTGGATATCTTATCCATGTTTCCCTTGCTAGGTCCATCAGTTTGTCAACCTTAGCTCAGTTGGGCAAACTACAGGGAGGCGATCAAAAAATGGATCGATCAAAAAATAGATCGTGACGTCACAAAATGGGCGGAGTCAATGCCCTTATAAAGGAGATCCGATCTAAAAATTGATTTATTTGCGACATCCCCACCTTTCAAACCAATTATCACGCCTTAAAAAATGCTCATCACGCGCTATTTTGTTTTCAATTGAATCGCACGAATCACTCGATTCATATATGCCTGTACGGCAAATCGATGTTGAAACTTTGGCATCTGACTTTGGCATCTGCCAAAAGTCAACATCGATTTTGCCTGTACAAGGCATATATGATCGATGTGATTCATGCCGATTCAATGAAAACAAAAATTAGCGCATGATGAGCATTTTTTAAGCGAATAATTGGTTGAAGGTGAGGATGTCCAGCAAATAGAATTCAATTTTTAGATCGGATCTCCTTATAAGGCATTTCCGCCCCATTTTTGTGACGTTCACAATCTATTTTTTGATCGATCCATTTTTTGATCGCCTCCCCGTAGTTTGCCCAACTGAGCTACTAAGCTAAGAAAACATGAGTCCACTCTGCTATCTTCTCCCTTTTGTAATGATAAGCAAATAACAGTATGTCGAGTAAACATTATAATATTAAAGGAAATAGTTCACCTTGGATTGTTTTTTCAAACACGATTTGACTATATTTTTAAATACAACTTCTTTTCATAATGTCAAAAATAGACATACATCGCGCCGATTCAGGACAGGACATTCATATTCATATGAATATATGCGCACTCTCCGCAACGTCAAACGTGGCTCAGCCAATCAGATTTTCGGAAGTAGTCACGTAAGATTACTGCATAGGCTCTGCCCAGTTGCGTAGGGCCCACATTCTTGACATTCCTTCGACAAAGTCAAATATATTTGGCTCAAGAGCCCTTTCAGCCCAGAAAACTTGTGGTAAACGGTTTTTCAACATGGGCTACAAAACTGCTATCTCAGTTCAAAACCCATGTTGAAGGTGAACTATTTCCTTCAAGGAAGAACTAATACAAACTTCTCACTGGTTCAGGTCAAGGTAGAGGTAGAGGTAGAGGTTGAGGTGACAGGATGAAATGTTTCAACGAGGTCACAAAAGTGACTACAATTTATCAGTTAAGTTATTTACTTTTTGTTCACTGAAGCCTTAACACCTTATATGAGCTTGATAAGAATATCACGAAACGCTAATTTAAATAAAAATACAAATACATACCGGCGGCATGCCGGCGGCCCACGGTATGCAATTTGCGGCAGTTCGTCACATATGCGCCATTTGTAGTAACAAGCCGAAAACATACAATCCAAAACATTTTGGCTTACCGTCGAAACATAATAAGCTACGTCACTAGCTTACGAAATGGAAAATACAGAACGTACAATTTCTTTACGATGACGATCCATTTAAGTTGCATAGTTCCCTTGACCGATTTGTTAAGTAGTTTAAAGTGTTTATTTTTACCCTTGGTATGCATCATTCTAGTCTGACTATCATATCAAGCCAAATAAGGGATCAATAGACCAAACGAGGAATGCTAGCAGGTAGACTAGAAGAAGATCGGCGATCAGTGAGGGCCTTTCCTTCATTGGATGTGTCATGTGACGTCATTGTCACATTTAATAGAGGAAAAGACAGAGGCATATTTATCCATTCAGGACGACGTTATCGGCATATTTTGTGACCGTAAAGCGTAAAGCATCATAACATAATTTATAGCCCTGCAACTCAAACTGCAAAGGTACAGAGTACGCGCATAATTTAAAGAATTGGAAAGTTCTCCTATTATATTTGTCTAACAGATCTGGAAGAAATAGTTATCAAATTTAGCATTTCCTGCGGAGGTAGGTATGTAAATAGGTACACCGTGCTGCGTTAGCGTTTGCGATAAATCGCTAAGTCAAAGTTGGCTGCTTACTATTGCCATTACCCTACCTCAACCGGGTAATTTGTTTTGGCAGTCAGTTTAACTAAAACATTATAAAGTTTTAATATTATAGAAACTAGAAAGTATGTTGGATCTGTTGGTCTTCTGTTCCTGATGAATATGATATTATATTTTTGTGTGATGTAATGCATGGCAGAATGACTGAGTATTGTGCTAGGGATTTTTTAGGGCCAAAATCAAAATGTTTCTAGTCATGAGTATTTGAAGGATACAAATGATTTTATACCTTTTCACTTCTGGTTCCAAGATTATCACTATATAGGTCACCGCATGAAAAACTGAGTTAAAGACATATACAGATAAGAATATAAGCATGGTTGATGTTTAAATTTTGTTTCAGATATTTTTATCAGTTTTATTTTTATCTCACATTTAGGCTCTAGTTGGAAAAAATCATCATTTGTTGGTGGCAGGCTGTTTTTTAGCCATGAACACTATAAAATGCAAGTGCTATTTAAATACAAATACCATGACTGAGGGAATCACTCAATTGCAAACAAAGGGTGATTTTGTGAAACAATCCAGATGTCTGTAGTTCCTGGATTCCATTCAGTCTTAAGTTCAAGATATCATTAATATAATTTAATGTGTTATATTCAAATGAGGTAGCATTGACAAATATCCTTTATAAGTTTATGTTCAAGTTAGTCCTAAAACCCTTACATATTAAATCATTAAATGTTACAATTACAATTGCCAATTTCTACAAATGTGCTTGTAATATGTGTCCTGTCACCTGTGAGGTTAAATGCATATATGAGGGATACCATTTTCCTACAATTCTGATGCCTTGCTATTCTTCCCACTTGTTCTGTTTCATTGACTTGGCTACTTGTCATCTACTTTTGGATCTGTGTTGCCTGAATGCCAGCTATCTCTGTCTTTGGGTCAAACATAACTGTTTTACTGTAACCTGTTGCAGGCACATTTAATCCTCTGGATCTGCATTTACTGTTTACTACCTTAGTCTTACATTATTCATCAAGCTTCATGCAGCTGTTTCCAATGAAGCAGTACATTTTACTCTCTTTCCTGCATAGTTGGATCCCTGTGAAAACATCACAACTGCCGTCATTCTGACCTGCCATCCTATCGCTGTGTACAGAGAGGCAGCTTCGGGAGGAACCATGTCCTACTACCCGCGGATGCCGCCACCTCGACCGTCCTACCAGGGCTACTACGGCGGCGAGTACGACGACTACGGCTCATATGGCGGCTACGGCTACAGCTACGGTGGCTACGGCTCGCCGCGGCCGCCTCCGTCGCCACGGGGTGCGTGGAGAGGCCGCGGCGGCCGGGGCGGCTGGGTGGCAGGTCGAGGGGGCTCCTCCTCCGGGGCCGCTGGGTCGACCTTGGTAGCTGTGAAAACCTCGTCAGCGGCGACAGCGGCGACAGCGCCGGCCAGCGCAGCGGCGACGACAGCGGTGAAAACGGAGCCGAAGGAACAGACGGTGGTCATCAAGACGGAGCCGAAGGGAGAGACGGTGGCGCCGTCCGCGGGGGCTGCGGTAAGCTGAACCCCGTGGCTCAGTAGGTACCGGGTCATCATGGTGAAGGTGTCTTATTGTGAGCTCTGGCAGAGATAAAGTTGTCGATGCCAACCCGTGACTCTGAAATAGAAACTATAGAATTGATGCGTTTTAAGTTGGCATGTTCAAAGTACGTGCTACGCGAGACATTTGCAAATGATTGTTTCTGATACCCTACGATGCCATTTCTCCTAACCAGGTGCTTACGCGATGATTTTTGTATTTGATTCGAAGGCCTGAATGATAAAACCTAATGATTGATTAATGATTGATTGATTATTGATTTTTTTAATTATAAAATTAAACCTGGCTCAAGTTAGTTGACTGATGCGATAACTAGACAAAACAGCAATGACTCTTATACTAATTAACATCAAACTGCACATACATTTATATAACCAATTGCAAATGATCATTCTGTATCACAAGCCTTCTGTGTTCTCCGCAGAAGCAGAGCTCGGTTCCGAACGGCGCCCCTGCCTCGTCTGCCACCTCTGCTGGCTCCTCTGGTGGCCAGACTGCCGCCACCACGACCACACGGACCACGGCGGCCCCTGCGACCCCAGCGGCCCCTGCCAGCAGCACTACCTCGACTGCCTCTTCTGCAGTCACTGCCAAGGCCTCCTCCACCACAACTGCCACCGTCAGCGACGCCACAGCCGCCACTGCCGCAGCCACCGCCACTGACGCCAGCAAAGCCACAGGTATGTCGATTTATGGTACCTGGTACTCAGTGTTGGATTTCTAGCCGTTTTCTGGTCCGGTGTTTTGCTCTCTTCAGTGAGTTACTCCCACTTCGGCCTCAGCCTTCGGGTTCGGCGAACGCTGCCGAAGTAAACATCAGTTGAGATGCAAACTTTGTTCACAAATGAGTTATATTCTGAATTCCAGAATAATAATATTCTGGACTACAGAATATAAGAGGGTATGCTTAGCGTGGTACGTACTTATTACTTGGAATTATGTGATATATTTCATAATCTAGGTATATTCTAGAGTCAAGAATATAACTCAGTTGTGCACAAAGTTTGCACCTTCACGGGGGAATGCGGCGGCAGCATGACCCGGGGATGCTTGACCCGAAGGGCTGAGGCCGAAACGAGGGTAACTCATTGAAGAGAGCAAAATACCGGGACCAGAAAGCGGACAGAAATCCAACGCTGCTGGTACTGGTAGGGGATTATCGTATTGCGCATCGTGTTGTGGACTGATCATTCAATCTGATTAATACAATGAGATAAATATGGCTTAACCAATTCTTCTCTTAACATTATTAAATAATATCTATCAAACAGGCAACAGTGTGTTGATTACAATGGAGTAAGATTCTCGTAGCAACCAGACAAGACCGAGCTATCCGCGGTATCCCCGGTCGAGCTTTCCTCGCCGACTGTGCTCGAGACCTCCACGGTATCCAGAGAATCGCCGCTCATCGAGCCCGCTCAGTCTCCGGCGATGGTTTCCTCCCGGCACAAGCTGAAGAGGAGGATGAGCACACCCGCACGATCGACCAGGCGCTGGGCGGTGCTGCGGGACGGACCGTCGGCGCAGTCGACGCCGCTGGGCTGCCAGATATGGGAGGCCCTGTCGACTCTGACTTGCAGGAGGCAGACCAGTCCACTCCAGTGACCTCCCACTGTGAGTTACCCGCAAACGACCGAGCGGATGGCCTGCGCCAAGGAGGCCACGGCGCTCCCCAGGAGGACGTACCGGGTCGACGTCAGGACGGTCTACCGTGCGGCGGCCAGGGCACCGCGCCCACTTGGGTCGAGAAATGGCCGCGCAGGTGGTACAGGAGAACTGAATGGGCGACTCTGACCGCCGCCCGTGATGGGTGATGGACCGCCAGGTACTCTGACGTCCACCAGCGTGCGGCGGCGACACTGGTCGGGATCCCGCAGTACCTGCATCGCATCGGCCGAGGCCCGACGGGGACGCTGCGCCGGCATGCGAGGACGTCGACTGCGAGGGCCCTTGCCAACCTGCAGTGGAGCGGCTACACGCACGAACACGTCCTTACTGGACTGCCCGGCCCTGAGGGCCGCGAGCTGAGGTCCACGTGGGACGATCGACCCTACCTGGAGGAATGCGGAGACAGCAGATGGTGGCGGCCTGGGTGCCGCGTGCCAGGTCCCTCCAGAGCCGACAGGCTACGACCGATCGCCGGTCTGGAGGGAATTAACAACAACAACAACCAGGCGCTGGAGGATCTGAAGAATCTGGAGAGCATGTGTGGAGTCACTTCGGGCGACACCACCACCTCTTCAGTGTGTTCAGCATCGACCGTGGCGAGTTTGACGAGCGGCCTACGACTTCTTCTCCTAGGTGGTACTACTATTGTCACTGGTTGTAATGAGGATCTCACTCCATTGTAATCAACACACTGTTGCCTGTTTGCTGGATGTGATTTGGTAATGTTAAACTATATGTTATAACAATATTTATCCAAAGCCCTTAATAATATTCAATGATCTACAGTATAAAATGCATGATGATGATGATTTGGGCTTAAGGGCGCCTCAACTCAATGGTTATGTGGCGCCCATTATAAAATGCATGGGCGCCATACAACTATTTTGTTGCGGCACCCGTAAGCCCTAATAATCATCGTCATCATCAGTATCAAATGCCTTTTCAGGTCTAAATAAATTCCTCAAACTAAGTTTCCTTTTCCAAAAGATCCTGTTATGTTCTCCTGAAGTAGGAGCAAAGGCATTGCCCGTTGCAAGGGCGGCCCGTGGTCAAACAAGAACCTGCCGATCAAGAGAGGCTAATATTGAAGATCTCGATATTAATTGAAATAGTCCCTGTTGCAGTCGCCAGTGACACCTACTGACCCCCGTCTGACCCCGTCCCCTTCCGTCTGATAGGCCCTGCTACGGTCGACACCCCACTGAGTGACGACCACCCGTTTCCGGAGAGCGTCACAGAGAAATTCTTCCCCAACCGCTGTGACCTCTGCTCGGTCCTGGTACGTATAGTGATGGGTCATCGATTCATTGGTCATGTATGCTGAGAGAATACATTCGTCTATTTAGTGCAGTGGTTCCCAGCCCACCCGACACGATTACCCCTTTTCAGCAGTCAGAAGAGGCCATTACCCCACCCTCAAAATTTATAACAATTTATCAAAAATAGGGTTAATTGTTTCCCGATGTGTTGTTGCACCTACACCAACACATTATATCTCTATCACTCTATCACACACCTCTATCGGAGCGTCGCAACTCGCAATCAAACAGATACTGAGATCGCACATGTAATGGTGGGCTGATTCGTGCTGTTTAGCTGCTCTGCGTGCCATTCGAAACAGACAGGTTTCCGTTTTGAAGCGTAAAGTAAAAGGAACACGTTATACATAATTGCGTTCTGTGCGCATGTTTTATTGTCTGAGTGTGTTTTAGCCGAGGGCTGCATCTAGCTGTCTTAGCGTAACATTTATGGTTCAACTTCACAGGCCTTCGTTACCCCCGCAGAATGGCTCTGTTACCCCCAATGGGGTCATGACCCACTGTTTGGGAACCACTGACTTAGTGCATGGTATCTCGTGCATGCGTCGGTGTCGGTGTATCGGTAAATTCTGAGCTCTTTTGTGCATGTTTGTTGTATGAACTCGCTCGCAAGTTGTCGACCAGATTGACTGATGAAACACATGCCTTACCTGAGTGTCTTGAAGTGAACCGCTTGTGCTCTGTTTGTTCACAGTTTCCAGTGGCGAAAGACATCTTCGTTCCGGAGAAGGGCGGGATGGATTACGTGAGTACCCTTCTTTCATCGTAGTCTTAAGTGATTGAATAACAGGCCAGGCTGTTTACAATGATATAACAAAACTGCTGGTATTGTCTGCAACCCTGACTGACCGAGCTCGCCGCCCTCCGACGCGGCGGTCCAGATGGAGAATAACCTTCAGTCGTCGATGCACTACCGCGGCAAGTGTCACAAGAAGCGCCTGCGCCAGTTCATGCAGGACTACTGCCGCCGCCACCGGCTCATCACCCCCCGCCGGGCCAGAGAGCTGATGAAGGACAGCCCAGCCATACCGCGCACCACCGACGCCCAGGTGAGGGGAAACGGTCAAGTGCCCTCCAAGAGCGTCGTCGCGATCTGAAAATTACTGGGGACAATTACAAGTGCATGTGTACTTTAACATGAGACCATATTAGAGGAGGCTAAAAATTATTAGGGACAATGTCCCTAGTGTCTCTAGTGGTGGCGACGGCCATGGTGCCCTCCCCCTAAATGAGCACAATCTGCGGACAATGGTACCATTAAACTCGGACTGTAATGTAGAGGTAGGATTGTCACAGACCTGGTACCATTAAACTCGCCCTGTAATGGAGAGGTAGGATTGTCACAGACCTCTGCTGCTTTAAAGTGCTGTTTTTATGTTCACCTACCATCTCAGTCACTGCATCTCTTTAGGCGCCTGCGTTGCGTCGTCACGGTACCCGTGTCGGCTTTAAACACGGCCCGCAGCTGTGGTTTCCCTTCACTGATTGGTCAGCCGTCCCCGTCTCTGCCTCCCTGATTGGTCAGCCGTCCCCGTCTCTGCCTCCCTGATTGGTCAGTCAGTCCGTCCTGGTCTCTGCCTCCCTGATTGGTCAGCCGTCCTGGTCTCTGCCTCCCTGATTGGTCAGCCGTCCTGGTCTCTGCCTCCCTGATTGGTCGGTTGTCCCGGTCTCTGCCTCCCTGATTGGTCAGTCGTCCCGGTCTCTGCCTCCCTGATTGGTCAGCCGTCCTGGTCTCTGCCTCCCTGATTGGTCAGCCGTCCTGGACTCAGCCTCCCTGATTGGTCAGTCGTCCTGGTCTCTGCCTCCCTGATTGGTCAGCCATCCCCGTCTCTGCCTCCCTGATTGGTCGGTTGTCCCGGCCTCGACCTCCCTGATTTGTCAGTCGTCCGGTCTCTGCTGCCTGATTGGTCAGTCGTCCCGGTCTCTGCCTCCCTGATTGTCAGCCGTCCTGGATCTCTGCCTCCCTGATTGGTCCAGTCGTCGCCGGTCTCTGCCTCCTGATTGGTCAGTCGTCCTGGTCCTCGCCTCCCATGATTGGGTCGGTCCGTCCCGGTCTCTACCTCGCCCTGATTGGTAGCCGTCCTGGTCTCTGCCCTGATTGGTCAGACGTCCCGGTCTCTGCCTCCGCTGATTGGTCAGCCGTCTGGTCTTCTGCCTCCCTGATGGTTCAGTCGTCCGGTCTTCAGGCCGTACCTGCTTGGGTCAGCCCGTCCCTGGACTCAGCCTCCCTGATTGGTCGGCTGTCCTGGTCTCTGCCTCCCTGATTGGTCAGTCGTCCCGGTCTCTGCCTCCCTGATTGGTCAGTCGTCCCAGTCTCAGCGTCCCTGCTTGGTCAGCCGTCCCAGTTTCTGCCTGCCTTCACTGACTAGTCTGCTCTCCCGTCTCCTCCCGTCTCCTCCCGTCTCCTCCCGTCTCCTCCCGTCTCCTCCCGTCTCCCCCGGCCGCAGGAGACTCCGAAGGTGGACCTCTACTGTAAGGCGTGCGACCTGAGCTTCACCTCGGTACAGCACGCCTCACAGCACTACGCCGTAAAAAAACCACCAGCGCAAAGCGTGGAAGGCACAGCCGCGCTCAAGACCGGCGTACTTCATGCGCGCACCGGACGCTGGCAGCGGCCTGTGAAGTCCAGGGTAGAGGGAGGGGGGGGGGAGAATGAGGGGTGGGTCACAGAGGGACCTCAGTCAGTGAGACAATTTGCAGTGTGGTTGACGGCGTATTTGGTATACCGGTATGCTATATGCCGCTATACGCTGGTCTGCGACAATACTTGTGTTCATGGACGAAAAAGTCAAACGAAAGTTGCAGTTTTGTATTATTGCTTTTGGAAGGGTTTCAGGGGTAAATGTCTCCTTTGTTAATGTCTCCTTTGGGTCAACTGTCATTGGATGTTAAATGTTATTCATTTTTTAAGATACATAGGTCACTTAGTAGGTATAATATGGTGCTAACAAATTCATAAGTGGTTAGAGTTAATATTTTGCATTTAGTGTCTGCTGCAAAGTAATAACAAGCTCAATCTGTAATATCAAGCTCAATCAGGTGATATACAAAATCGAGACCATTTCTGGCGCATTCCTTGTGAATTTAAAAGATCATTTAATGCTAAAAACTTTAAATGAAATATTAGTTTTAAATGGATTACATGCAAGAAAACAACATAAGCTATATTATAGGTACAGTATTAATTAAAATGACCTTTTCCTCGATAGAAAGTAAAGAAGTCACCACAGAAGAAAGAGACCTGGGCCTCCTTGTTGACAGGTCACTGCTGTTTCATGGGCACGCTGCTGCTACAGTTGCCAAAGCCTTCCGCATCCTAGGCATCATCAGGCGAGCTTTCTTGGACCTGAATGAAGTTACTCTTCCACTTTTGTTCAAAGCAATGGTGAGGCCCATCCTTGAGTATGGAAACAATGTATGAGGACTCGTCTTCTGTGGAGATCAGGACAAAGTGGATAGAGTACTGAGAAGGGCAACCAAGATGGTGAAAGCACTCAGCATCTTCCATATCAAGAAAGGTTGAAGCAGCTGAGAATGCCTAGCATGTGCTACAGACGCGGAAAGGAGATATTATAATGGTACACTAGCTACTGACAAACAAGATAAGGATAAATCCCACAAGTTTCTTCGCTTTGGCTCCAGAGAATGTCATCACAAGGGGACACACTAGGAAGCTGTTTAAACCAACAGCCAATAAGGTGATTCGCCAACGTTTCTTCTCTCATTGTATCATCAACTCCTGGAATAGCCTACCGGATGAAATGGTCAGCGCTGATTCAACAAACAGTTTCAAGAACAGACTGGACAAGTACTGGGAAGACCGAATGTTAAAGACAAGAGATGAGCCACAATTATGCACCGAGGGGGAAAGTCACAGGCATAATCATTTTGCCTACTTTCCTGAAATTCCTGATATATAAAGGTACATCAAGGTATATTGTGCCGTGTTTACAATATGATCCTGTGTACTAAACATTCGTTGTTTCCCGCCTCTGTTTGTGTTTTCCATTCCATCATCCTGTGTTTTCCATCTACAGCCCGCCGGGTCAGGAGCTGGAGAGGCCTTACCAACCGAGACTTCCGGTGGTGCGGGGGGCAGCCGGTCCCCGGCCCGGGGCTCCGGCCACCACCGCCGCCGCCGCCGCCGCCGCCGCCGACCCGTCCGTCATCACGGTCCAGGTGAGAGACACTGATGAATCGGTTCAGTGTCACCCGTGAAGTCAGGTCAACCGTACAGGTGGAGACCACCCACGTGATGAACGTCACGTCAGGACCGTGAAAGGTGGCAGGTAACCCGTGAAGGTCAGGTCACCGTGAAGTCAGGTCACGTTGAGGTCAGCCTTCAACCGTGAAGGGTCTAGCTCACCGTGGGAGAGGGTCATGAGACTGCACGTGGAAGGTCAAGCTCTACGGGGGTGAAAGTCAGGTCACCGTGAAGGTCAGGTCCGTGAAGGTCAGGTCACCGTGAAGGTCAGGTCACCGTGAAGGTCAGCTCACCGTGAAGGTCAGGTCACCGTGAAGGCCAGCTCACCGTGAAGGTCAGGTCACCGTGAAGGTCAGGTCACCGTGAAGGTCAGGTCACGGTACATGTGAGAGCCACAGATGAACGCTCAAGTGTCACTCAGGTCAGGTCAGGTAACCATGCAGGTGACAGTTGCTGATGAAGGGTCAGATCAGCTGTTCAGGTCACCGTGCGGCGGACCGGCCAAGTCACCGTCACCTTGACTGGTGGTGCTGTACTGAGACCAGCGCTTGTCGCTGACGCCCATTGTGTGTAGTTGGTTTGTATTGACAGTAAAAACACTCCGATGCATACATACGGTTTTGTGAGTTATCGCGTCATGGTTGAAAGGCAGAGACATGTTAAACCACACTCAGCAAACATGCACACTACAAAGTATAGCTAAAATACATCCACATTTTGTATACACACACTCGCGAAGTGGCCGACATTAGCATACACAGCACACATATAACAACATCACCGAGTTGACGTTTAAAAGCTGCTGAAGACGTCTTGCTGATGCTGGAAGATGCTGATGCGGAGGACGTCTAGTGGCAGTGCACGGTTGTAGCGCTGTGCTACACTGTATAGAAAGCGTCGCTTGACGGTTTCCGTTAGCACGCTCTTGTGTTCTGTTTAAGACTGTTAAACACTGCTACATTTTGTTTGCTTCTTTCCATTATTTCAGTTCTGAGCGGTTGTGTTTGGGGCCAGTTGGAAATGTCACTGTGGTCGTCTCCGGCCGTATCGGCTGGTGGGCGAGTCTGGGCGACTGACGTGGTGGCTGTCGCTGATGTGACGTCAGTCGTCACACGTCAGTCGTCATTGACGACTGACGTGTGACGGCTGACGTGTGACGAGTGACGACTGACGTGTGACGACTGACGTGTGACGCTGACGTTTGACGTTGGCTGACGTGTGACGGCTGACGCGTGACACTTGTATCGTCTTGGCCGGACAGGTTGCTCCAGGGAACCTGGTGAACGCCTGGTGTTAAGCCGTCCCCGACCGTCACCGGCACCGGCACCGGCACCGGTGTCCAGAGCAAGTAGGTCGCCCCGGATCAGTACCAGCTGAAACTCATCATTCGCTACCTATACCAGCCTATCAGTCGCCAGTTACGGTCACCATATTTCCTGTCTGCGCTCACTGTTTACCACTTAACCAGTCATCATTTACGCCTAACTTTTACCTCATTTCATTCGGAGTCGTCCCAAAGGTATACTGATTTAACCAAAGTCGCCAAGTCGATATTTGTGACATTGGCGCGTAATTTCGCACCTGCGTAATTGTGCGCATCTGCGTCGCCAGGTTTTACTGTGAGATCTGCAGTGTGTCGGCCACCTGCCAGCTACAGCTGGACACCCACACGACCGGCAGTCGGCACAAGCTGCAGGCCAGGAAGCTCGGTCTGCCCGTGCCCGTCGACAGTAAGTGGCAGCGCTGCAGCTCTCTCAGAGACAGCGCTGCAGCTCTCAGAGACAGCGCTGCAGCTCTCAGAGGCAGCAGCTGCAGCAGTGCAGGGGCAGCAGCAGTGCCACCGACCGGCCGCGCCGTGCAGCGGCGCGCCGCTGCACGGCTGTCTTTCGCAGCCTACCGCGGCTCTGCTTCTGGTCTGAGTTTGTCATTAGTATCGGTTGCGCTCTGCGGCGGGCACGTGATACAATACCCCTTGGCCAGCACGTTTCCGGAATGATATAGGCGATAGGACAAGTGTCGTGTTCAGGACAGACCATACTGTTGTTGAAGCAATCTTGGGACGAAACCCCACAATGGTTTGTTCCACACGACGCTGAGGAGCTTCACTTGTTCTGCTGCCCACTCACATGTTACGCAATGCGGAGGGCGTGCTGTGAGCTTGTCTGACGCAGGCGCAGCCCTGTTTCGGCACGGTGACTATCGTCTGATCTACCCGCCCCATGTCTGACATATCCCTGTATCTGCCCCGATGTCTGACATATCCCTGTATCCGCCCCATGTCTGACATATCCCTGTATCTGCCCCATGTCTGACATACCCTTATCCGCCCCATGTCTGACAATCCCTGTATCTGCCCCATGTCTGAACATATCCCTGTATTCTGGCCCCAGCTGACATATCCCTGATCTGCCCCATGTCTGACATATCCCTGTTATCCGCCCCCCATGTCTGACATATCCCTGTATCTGCCCCATCTTGAATATCCCTGTATCTGCCCCATTGGCTGACAATTATCCCTGTATCCGCCCAGTCTGACAACCTGTATCCGCCCCATGTCTGAACCATACCTGTATCCGCCCATGCTGGACATATCCTGTATCCGCCCCCATGTCTGACATATCCTGTATCCCCCCATGTCTGAACATATCCCTGATCTGCCCCATGTGACATATCCCTGTATCCGCCCCATGTCTGACATATCACTGTATCCTCCCCATGTCTGACATATCCCTGTATCCGCCCCATGTTGACCATAATCCCTGGTATTCCGCCCCATGCTGGCATATCCCTGTATCCGCCCCATGTCTGACATATCCCTGATCCGCCTGTCTTGACAGTATCCCTGTATCCCCCATGTTGACATATCCCTGCTATCGCCCCATCTGACAATCCCGGTATCCGCCCATGTCTGAACATATCCCGGATTATCTGCCCATGTCTGACATATCCCTGTTATCTGCCCATGTCTGACAATCCCTGTATCTGCCAGTCTACATATCCCGATCCGCCCCCAGTCTGACATATCCCTGTATCTGCCCGCATGTCTGACATATCCCCTGTATCGCCCCTGTCTGAGCCATATCCCGGTATGCTGCCCCATGTGATGACTTCCTTATCTGCGCCATGTCTGACATATCCCTGTATCCGCCCCCATGTCTGACACTATCCCGTATCTGCCCCAGTTACATATCCCGGTATTTCCCGCCCCATGTCTGACATACCCTGATCTCCCCATGTCTGACATATTCCCTGTATCGCCCCGATGTCTGAACATATTCCCTGTAATCTGCCCGCATGTTCTGACATACCCTGTATCTGCCCGCATGTGACATATCCTTACCAGGCCACCCAGTCTTGACAATAATCCCATTGTAGTCTGCCCCAATGTCTACACTATCCCGTATCCGCCCCAGTCTGAACATATCCCTGAACCCCCATGTCGACATATCCCTGACTCTGTCCCATGTCTGACATATCCCTGTATCCGCCCCATGTCTGACATATCCCTGTATCTGCCCCCATGTCTGACATATCCCTGTGTCTGCCCCCAGAGCCGGCCAGCGGTGCCGAGGCTGGCTCCGGTGATACCGCTGAGCCGGCAGCCTAAGCGGCCGCGTCGCGACTACTCCATCTACAAGACGCCGTCAGGTAGGGGAGGCGGCTCGGCGCGTGCCGGGGCGGGTGGAGAGAGGAGGGGCTGAGGGGCCGCTAGACCGGAGCAGTGAGGCTGCCTGCTCGCTCAGTAGTGCAGGCAGTGGCGTGTCGATCTCTTGTTAACGGGAATAATGGAGATTCACTGGAGTGCGATGACGTGTAACACGGCGTCTGATTAGCTTAGTAATACATTGCAGCGCGTCTTTGGTCCATGCATTTGGTAGGTTGTATTTTGCGGCGTCACCTGGGTCAGTAATGTACGTACATCCACACGATAATTGACGTCAGAATGAAGACAACACATCATACGTCCGAATTGAGTAAAAGACACACCGTTTTACCAGTTGCTTCCCTGACATTTGACCCCACGGCGCAATCATTGCGTAAGAGTGTGTTTGATCTCCACATATATATTAGCTATAAACACTATTTTTACATTCGTCATTCAAAAACGGTATTCTGAATGTCGCGTCAGGCCTAAGAGACGATGCTAGCAACGGCTCAGCCGACATGCAAACGATGAACTTAAAGACGCCAACCGTCTACACACACAGCCGCAAACACAAACATACAGCACGGGTCAATGGTTATCATGTAATAGAACAGTGAGTTAAATGATGCGGTAAGGTTAACGCGCACAGGCTCAGAGGCAAGACCCATGCATAGCCGGGGCATATAGCTGTAAGTTGAATCCACTGACCACCTGTTATCCACTACCAGTTGGTGTGAGCTAAATAGTCAATAGCATTAATTGTCGGGATCCGTCCCGCTCTCGCTGACCCGTCCATCTTCATGCTATTCACCGCAGGCAAGTTCTACTGTCTGCCGTGCGACCTGACGATGAACTCTGAGAACCAGTTCGCGCAGCACTTCGAGAGTAAGAAACACCACGTGGAGGTGTCGAAGCAGCGGAAGGCGGGTGTGGTGTCCGCCTGAGGTCCTGACGCTCCGCTCCGACGCCGGGGTCAGCAGCCGCCGCAGAGGTCAGTGATCTGCGCCAGGTCAGGGGATCGCCGCAGAGGTCAGTCCGGGCCAGGTCACGGGATCTCGAGCTACAACGGCCGGGGCTATAATTGTATTCTGGGTACTCCGAGTGCTATCAATATTTTTGGGCTTTGGATCATGGATGTTTTGTGTTGTTGGATTCTGCAGATCCTGGATCCTACAGTTATGTGAGTCTTGGCAGGTGTGCGACATCACGTGACGTATTTTCGATTTGGGATGTTTATAATGACTTCTTTTATTCAAACCACCGCAAACTGCACGAACATTTTTTCGGATCGCGAAAACTAAGCATTTTTCATATTTCGATGCTGGGATTCCAAAGTTCGTTGCATATCACGCTAAGGAAGCATAAGATGAAACTATTCTATTGAGTCCAAAGAATGTATGTTATGATGCTTGCTTTATCATTCCATTTTACGTGGCGACTTTCTTAAGGAGGCGAGCCTCATCTTCTAACTGCTGTGACAAAACTGGGCAAGCTAGACAATTCCGAACCACGTACTTCCGATCTGTTTCATGTACAGAGGAAAGAGGCTTCCGGCTACATAAATACTTGTTTAAGAGGGCAATCTTCTGACTGTATATTCTTGTATAAGCATTCTATTATTTATTATGTGCAAGAAAGTTATATCTACGATATAGCTTTTCCATGCGTAGCCCCATTGAAGAAGAATACTCATCACCGGTGAAAACATATTTCAAGATCTCACATACTCGAAAGGTACACTAATGACCTTTATTAGGTGAAATACTTTAAGGTATAATATTATTTTTTTATGAACAGTAGATTGATTGGCTCTTATTTATTTTCAAATATTACTACATTTTAATTTTTTTCAACTTATTTCTCTTGGACTTACAAGAATAACATTATCGCATTATGTTATCAATTCTAGCGGACTCACATGAAGTGGCAATAGTGTGCTACTCCTTGATGTTCTGTTCTTGGTTAAATCCCCTGCTTCGAATGCTATTTTCGGTCAATACTTATCCGCCAACCTTATCTATTAAGAATCTTGTCTTGGTCCTATATGTCATTTGTCGTGGGATCATGAAATATTTGCCTGGGTATTCTTGTGACTTAAGATCCTCCACCATATCATTTTTCGTGGATCCTGTACAGTACAGTGTAAATCCATTTGTCGTGAAACTTGTGGATTTGGATCCTATTTGCCATGCACATGTCTGCCTCTCGCCTCTTCACTCCACCCACACTACCCACACCTAGTATCCACTCCACCTACAATTTCCACGCCCGGTAACCAATCCATTCACACTTCCTTCTCACGCCTGATACGCACTCCGTTTTGATTTCCCACGCCTTGCACCTACTCCACCCACAATTCCCACGCCTGGTATCCACCCCACATACACTTCCCATGCCTAGTGCCCACTCCATCCACACTTTTCTCACTCCTGGTATCAATTCCTGGAACTAATGCCAACCACATCCTGTATGTGAGCTCAAGCCGGTACGAGTTAAGAGTGGATATGGTCAATGGCCATGACAGGATAAGGATGAATTAAACAATCAGCTTTCTGGATACGTTCTTTCTTGTGAAACTGGCATCTTGAAGCTGATGGCCATTTACAGATGGAACAGGCTACCATTTGACGACACTGGGATGGATAAGATATTTCCAGCCGCCTGTTGGTAGGTATTCCTGGCCACAGCCATCAGTTTGTCCTGACCTCACATCAGTTTGTCTGACGTCGCGCATTGTTGTCCTCACAGGCGCTCTTGACGACTGGCCCAGCAATACAGCGGAGTGCGGGCCGAGTCTGCCGCTGCCTTCCGGCCCTGGACTCGCCTGAGACCGGGAGCTGACCTCCCGCCACCCATCGAAGGGTTGAGTCCCGCCACCAGTTCAGGATGACGTCACCAGTGACGCGTCGAGGCGCGGTCGACGTCGGTGCCGGTGCCGATGAGGTGGAGACGGAACACTTGGCGCCGGTGACGCTTGACGAGAGCGAGGTGTGTGTGTGTGTGTGTCTCGTCCAATAAGGCGGCAGCTGGGAGGCCAGACGCTGGGTCTTCAGACTGCGGTCTGGACTGGTTGTCCCATCATAATCTGTCGGAATGTGGAGCTCCGGTCGAAATCGAGACATGTGTGCCGGCTCAGCCGATCCCTGCCGTCTATCATTGAGCGGCGAGAGACGAGTCGTTCTAGTTCGAATTCTTGCCTCTAGGTGCGCGCATGGCTCAGCGCTTTGGGGAGGGAAAACGCGAACTATGTGGAGGGATTGAGAGAATCCGAGCACGTGAAGATGTGGACACTTTTTGAAAATTGGTTGAACATGGTTGGTAATAATCGAAATGGCACGGTACGTGCGGTGCGACTCAGGAGATTCATTGCCGTTTGGTGGAGGATGGTTTGAGCTTGTTGCGGACTGAAGTTCCGTCGATCTGGTCAGGAGAGCTGTGCTTATTCCGAATTTGGTTCAGGAAGTGATAATGGAACTATGTTTTTACTGCATGGTCTAGACCGAGTTGGTTGCAATGCGTTCGTTCTTTTGTGTTCCAAAGAGTGCTGTTTATGTTTAAAGGTTCATAGTTAGTTGTCGATCGATTTTACTATAGATATGTGTTGTACAGAATTAGTCATTTGTCTGTGATGCTAATTAGTAGGTAGTATGATTACGTATCGTTTCTTTCGTGACTAAATGCCGATGTGTATTGTTTATCAAGCATGTACCGATATGCTTGTACTTCGTCCGCGACCACGATCGTTTGAGCTGCACAACTGCCATTGCTATCACTGCACAATGCTACTTATTGTGCGTAACGGTGTCAGCAACGCCTGCTTTGCTTCAACATGTCCCAACAATGGTGTAAAATGGAGGAAAATTTGCTGCACCATCGTGTTTTTTTCTTCTCATTCTCGTTACTAAAGCCAACACCCATCGGCTTTTTATCTACCCATCGAAAACTCATGGACCTACTGTCTTCTGAAGCAGTTAACAAATCAGCGTCACCTGTGTGCTCTTTTTCGTTGCGTGGCAAAGTTGCCGCAGCTGTGCAGCAAACTTTCGTCGATTTTCCTCTCTTTCTGCCGTTGACTGTCGGCCGCCGATTGGCCGGCACTGGGTCCACCGTCGGGTGGTATGAGCCGATCCGCCCCACTACCCCTCCCCCCACCGTACAGTCGCGCCGGTCTGCACCCTGTAACCCCGGCTTTGTCAGGTCAGGAACTCCGGGGGCGGGGAGGGAGGGGGCTATCGTCGGAAGCTCCACCCTCCTGACCCGGAATGACGCAGATGACGACATATCCCGCCCGTGACAACTGGAATCCGCCGACGGCCTTGGTCGTCTGGTCCAGGACACCCTCCCCGCCCTCTCTCCACCCTCCCCACTCCCTCCCCACCCCTCCCCGTCCCACGGGACGGGGCCGTGACTCGCCGCGCCGGAATATCACGCGCTCAGTGGATGTTCGCTGCGCTGCGCGGCGCTGTCGTAACGGGGTGGAGGCGGCGGGCAGACAGCGCCGGGTCTGATGTCGCAGCTGCGCCCGCCGGGTGTAATGTCGCGAGCTGCGCCCGCCGGTACACAGGGATGAGTGATGGCTGCACCGACCCACTGACCGCTGTCGTGAAATAAACCGCCGCGCAGACGGCACTACGATGCTGGTTTGTGTTGTCTGGGGTTACGGCGGGACTCCCTGTCGGGATGATCGACTGTATGACATGGCGTCAGTAACGGTCCGGACTGGGTCAATACTCCTGATGAGCGACGTCAAACGCCGCTCATCTGGCGACGACAAGCGGTTACCAGCGGGGATGGAATGGGCAACAAGCGTGGGAACGGGATGCGGAATCGGTGCCAGGCGTGGGAACTCATGGTGTATTGGGTACCAAACGAGGGAACTGGAACCAAGAGAGGTGAAGCGGTTACCAGGCGTAGGAAGTGTCAGCTGACTGGATGCCAGGCGTGGGAACTGTAGATGCGATGGATATAAATCGCGATATATGTGGGTGAAATAAGTAGCAGGCGTGAGACATGGGAGTGGAATGAGTAGCAGGCGTGAAAAATGGGATTGGAATGAGTAGCAGGCGTGATAAATGGGAGTGGAATGAGTAGCAGGCGTGAGAAATGGGAGTGGAATGATTAGCAGGCGTGATAAATGGGAGTGGAATGAGTAGCAGGCGTGGGAAATGGGAGTGGAATGAGAAGCAGGCGTGATAAATGGGAATGGAATGAGTAGCAGGCGTGGGAAATGGGAGTGGAATGAGTAGCAGGCGTGGTAAATGGGAGTGGAATGAGTAGCAGGCGTGGGAAATGGGAGTGGAATGAGTAGCAGGCGTGATAAATGGGAGTGGAATGAGTAGCAGGCGTGGGAAATGGGAGTGGAATGAGTAGCAGGCGTGGGAAATGGGAGTAGAATGAGTAGCAGGCGTGGGAACTGAGCGTGATGGGCACCAGACGTGGAGACTGGAGAGGGGGAATACCAGGCGTGGCAACGGTGTGGGGTATGGGTATCTTGCAGGGCCTCCTGTAATGAATTTTTACTGGGGGCCACACAGATTTTCAATGATGGGCAGCGACAAGTGAAAAATGCTGTTAGATAACCCGAGACAAGCTAATATTCAGGAGTTATTTGCTGTTTATTTTCGGGGGTCATAGATAGAGTATTGAGCGTCACAGAAGGTCAAATTTTCGTACTATAATAGTGCCTTTGCTAACCGTCTCTATTCTATTTAAAGAGGTTGTTAGCGACGCGGACCAAAAAGAACGCGTCGACAAAGGATATTATAATCTTATGTCTGCTAACAAACTGACATTCAGAATTGTTAACCTTCCCAGGTGCATAGTAGATTAGCGTCAAGTTATCCATTAAGTTTTGAAATTATTTTACAAAGTAGACGAATTACTTTAAAGAGGTATATAACAACTGTGATTGTAAAGCATCGTAGATAAAATCGATTTCACAATGTGTGTCTCATCGATACGCATTTGACGAGTGATACTTTCACGAATTATTGCAAAATTATATGAACACAGCGTGAATAGCATACTTAATATAACTTTAAAAAGCAGCATTTTTTAATTGGAAGTCATAAGCCGGTCGGTTTTAACCATCGCCCTGGTGGGGTCATTTTGACCTATGAGGTTTTTCCGGGTAAATAGCGTAGAACATAACGGCGGCGCGCAGCGTCACTTAAATTTTTGTTAAAGCTGTATACTTGAACACTCAATTATCCCAACACTTTGTCAAACAATTGATTCAAGTTTCATCCACAGGTCAGGTCACGAAGGTTTCACGTCAAGTTGACCCTTACTCCTTTTCAAAATATTTGTGATCGTGCCAAAAGCAACAGTTTTTTCGTCTGAAGATCTGAAACTGAGGTGATTTCATGAGATCATATACTACAGTATTTTTGTTTATAGTCTGGATTTTCTTTGGCACTCGGCTGCAACATTTGGTCAAGGTCACGTACCATGACTGCACTCATCCCTATAAGTGCGCGGGTGAAAATAAACAGAATGCTTCCTAAACTAGGAAAATCTGATGCATTGCCGGCGATAAAGGCTCAAACTCATTCCAGACATATTGCCATTTCTTATTTTGCGTGATTCTGGATGACCAGGTATTGCAATTGCGTCAGTAGATCTCTGTAGCACAGGTCATCTGAGAGTCATCGAGCAATGCTACTTTCGCTAATAAACTCCTGTAGTACTTACAAAGAGATAGCACAATAGGTTGACATCCATCTGTTCGTTCCTCGGTGTGTCTTCCTGGGGCCGCGGCGCCCCATATGCAGCATGGATAACCGGTTACAAATGACCTTACACCTGAGGTCAAAATTTTGAAAGATCTGACAGGTCACCAAGTATTCAACCGGATAAATTGCAAGGCTCTGCATTCGGATAGGTATCATACCCACGTCACCTTGCCGGTCCGAAAGCGATGCGTTCTCCCGGCGCACTCGGAATGATGACATGACACCCTGGCGCACGTCCATGATAATAGCAGCGTATTCGTATACGAACTTATATACGGATTCGCGTACCTGTCAATTTCCTTCAAACTCACACCAATTTTACATAATGATGAGACGATCACACTGGTAAAATATATCCGAGGTAGCGGAAACGGTTTGGCCGCGCTAGAGCACTGGAAAACAAAAATCCGGATTGAGGACGTACCTTTCAATTTCCTTCAAACTCACACCTAATTGTACCTTAGATAAGGCGATCACACGAGTAAAATATTTCCGAGGCAACTAAAACGGTTTGGCAGCTAAAGCTTTGAAAACACAAATCCGGATCATAGGCGTAGGAGACGGGGGGGGGGCAACTGACCCCAACTTTTTGAGTGGGGGAAGCGCCCCCAAACTTTTGAGCCTCAATACCTAGTCCAAAATTACGAGGCATAGCCCGAGACCGCCTGGGGATGGGAGTCGGATCCGATCCCCCTCGGTTTTTCCTAAATAACTTCTGAAGCGTTGCAGATATCGACGAGAAACTTGGTATACCTTTGCGTACATCAATTTTACGTCATCTATGAAAAAATCAGCAGCTGCGTCGAAACAAATTTGAGATATACCGATTTTAGTAACGTTACTAGCGTGGTATTTTTAATCGAGAATAGCTAAATGTTTGACAAAAGCGCCTTAAAGTCTAGTTTTGAAGCAAATTGCAAATAAAAACGTTAAAACACGTGAAATGACGAGTTCTACAAGCTGGCTATCTCAGACTTTCACAAAATCGGTTTTAACCCCAAAATTGTTAAAAAAAGCTTGAGAAAATTGACTATAAAATCTTTTTTTTTAGAAGTCTCCCTTTTTGTATCCCGATTTGTCCCCCCCCAATTTCAAATGATTTCCTACGCCCCTGATCCCGATTAAGGGTGGTACCTTTTAATTTCCCTCAAACTCACACCAATTTAGTACCTTATGGTGAGACAATCACACGGGTAAAATATTTCCGAGTTAACCTTTGACGACCTTTGATGTCCGAGATTTTACCTTTGACGACCTCTGGTGACATTAAAGGGAATAGTTCACCTTTAACATAGGGTTTTGAGTTGAGATAGCCAAGTTGTGGCGCATGTTCGAAAATTACTTGTGACGCTTTCACATTTTCCAAGAAACCTCTTAATTATTTAATATTCAGTCCTAAAAGTCGGGACCGGGTATACCCGGTAACTCCAATCGCTGATTGGCTGATTTTGGCTGAGTTGACGTAAGATTATGACGCACAGATGACGTAAGACTTGGGGAAAGTGTAAGTGCTGGACAAAACCATACTGTTTCAGTACCTCATTCTTTGTATTGCAAGAATGAACTTTGTCAGGTAATGCTATGCATAGTGATTTTGATGTTTAAATCTTCTATAAAACATTTTTATAAACAAAACATTGTATCTGTAGCGTATGCGTAGCGTTCATCGCTGGCCTGAACGTTCCAGGCTCGCGTACAAATCGT
>VOPJ01013260.1:0-66636 GCA_014673585.1 Semibalanus balanoides | reverse complement strand
CTGGAGCGTCAGGGCCAGGGCCAGCTCGTCACCTGCTCAGGTGAGCATCGTCGACATGGTGGTGGTGGACCTGGAGCGTCAGGGCCAGGGCCAGCTCGTCACCTGCTCAGGTGAGCCATCAGCACAGACTGCTGCAGCTATGCCGTTCAAAGAAGAACCACTGGTGGCAATCGCCCGAAAACCGTGACATGAGTGGTGCTTCCTTTGCACGGGAGAATGTCTACTGCAGCTGGATATTGTGGAATGTGGGATATTAATCACTGTATGCCTTGGTTATTATGACCTGCAGAGCATTGGTTACCAATAACGACCCGAGCAGTAGAGGCTCCTTAAACTCAAAATGATCATCAGTTGAATAGTGCCCATCGTAGCCTATCGTATCTCGTAGTTTCGTATATTGCTATCGTATTAGACTGTGTCGTAGTATTGACTATATGGGCGCCACATAACCATTGAGTTGAGGCGCCCTTAAGCCCAAATCATCATCATCATCATCATCGTAGTATTGACTATATCATATTTATCGCCAATCGTAGCGTGAGCGAGTTTTCCCCCGAAGCATCAAAGAATGAATCTGTCGGCGGCTTTCATAAAGTTGATTGCCGTCTAAGCAATAGCCATATGCCGTCTGTATAACATTTGACACTGGAAAATGCCATGGCGGCTGCTGTATATCAACTTCTGGATACAGTTGCGACTTTAATTTCACAGTCATACATACTGACTCCGGTTGTACTTATTTTTCATTTAATGAATTATGAGTGATTGTATGTCATTCGTACCATGTGCTTTAGGTACAGTATATACCGGTGGTAAATTTCGCACAGTTATAAAATTATTGTCTTCGGCCGCCCTTTTTCATTCACTTATAAATTAGTCATACGGCTGTCCCTCGCTTCACATGAGTCATGTCCTTTCTACGTCGCTGGTTTGAATGCAATGCTGCCGCCATGTCATCCTTACCAGCTTGTTACGAGCAACAAGTAACTAACCAACCACCTTCTGTCGACCAGGTGCGTTCAAGGACGGCAGTCTGCGCGTGATCAGGAACGGTATCGGTATCCACGAGCTGGCCAGTATAGACCTGGCCGGCATCAAGGCTATGTGGAGCCTCAGCGTCGGCACGGGCGGAGACGGTGTCGGAGGAGGAGGTGGCGACGGCGACGAACAGTTTGACAACACGCTCGTCATCGCGTTCGTCGGTGAGACACGGTGTGTACCGACCGGGGGAGAAAGAGGAAGAGGGGGAAGCAGAGGGGAAGCAGAGAGAGAGGGGCAAGACCGACCGGGGGACGCAGATGGGGAGGGGAGATCAGAGGGAGGGGCAAGGGGAGAGCAGAGAGAGGGGTAGAGGGAGGGGCAGAGGAGAGCAGAGACCGCCTGCTTTGGTTGACTATTGGTTTTCTGTCTAAATTGTGGACGGTTTTAGCAGCTGAGAAAGGGACGCTATAGGCTGCTGTCAAGAAATGAGTGGTGACGCGTCGTTTGATAATATTCAGTCGTACGTGTGTTACTGTGAACTTGTACAGCATAATACCTGTTGTGCCGTTGGAGATCAGGCTTTTGACCTGAATTGTGTTGTCATCACCTGTCTGAGCGCGTCACCTGGGCTCGTGACGTGACGCTGCAGTGTGAGTAAGGATGTGCCGGCTGCTGGTCTGAGAGCGCGTCACCTGGGCTCGTGACGTGACGCTGCAGTGCGAGTGAGGATGTGCCGGCTGCTGGTGTTGACTCAGCTGGCCTCTGTCTTCTCAGTGTGCTGAGTCTGGTGGGAGAGGAAGTGGAAGAGACTGAGATCGCGGGACTGGCCAGCGACCAGCAGACGTTCTTCTGCAGCAACGTGCAGCACTCACAGATCCTACAGGTCAGTACAGCACTCACAGATCCTACAGGTCAGTACAGCACTCACAGATCCTACAGGTCAGTAGAGCACTCACAGATCCTCAGGTCAGTACAGCACTCACAGATCCTACAGGTCAGTACAGCACTTGAGTTGCTCATATTCGCATGACGCCCGTAAATTTAAAATCCGCAATCTACTCAAGCATCTGCAAAATCTGATTAGCGTCGTTTTTTTCCACTGATTTCACATGAAAATAGTTGTGTCCTTTTGTGCCCTGGTGACGTCATCCACCTTGATTTGCGTGTGCCAGGTGACTGCCAGCTCTGCGCGGCTCCTGAGTGACTCGACCGGCCGCCTGCTGAGCGAGTGGCGGCCCCCCGGCGGACGGAACATCTCTGTGGTCACCGCCAACTGCTGCCAGATGGTCTGCGCCGTCGGCAGTGATCTCTTCTACCTGGAGATCGAGAGCGGGGAGGTCGTACAGAAGAGGTCAGTCAGCCCAGTGGCCGCGGCTCGGTCGGATATTGGGTCTATGTGGGTCGGGTAAGGACTGTGGGTGCCAGGTAGCAATGAGTGTGTGGGATGTTGTTTGCTGCGAGTTACGAGGGAGGGTATTGATGTATTCGAAGTGTTACGAAATGCACCAGTTTGAGCAGCTGTAGCAGCCGCAGCTGTGCAGGTTTGTATTTGTGATCTTGTCGAGAGCATTTCTTCGTCGTCTGACAGAGTAGCCGGTGTGTGCTGTCTTGACCTAATGGCCTGTATGTCCGCCATCAGCTGACCGAGTGTCCGGCGCGTCCGCTCGGCAGTCTGACCACTCTGGAGCACGAGGTGGCCTATCACCATGTGATGTCCGCCCCGTCTGACCGAGTGTCCGGCGCGTCCGCTCGGCAGTATGACCACTCTGGAGCACGAGGTGGCCTGTATCGATCTGACGCCGGCGGGCGGCAAGCAGCGAGCAGAGCTGGTGGCCGTGGCCCTCTGGACCGACATCTCGGCCCGCACGCTGTCGCTGCCTGGCCTCCAGCCGCTCTGCAAGGAGTGCCTCGGCGGCGAGATCATACCACGGTAAAAAGACGTAACGCGTCACACGCCATGAGCCGATGTCTGCACTCAACACTGAGGAACGTTTCATATTCCCGGTACATGTTGCGAACGGTGGTATGCGAGGCTTGTCAAAATCGGTCTTGTGTTCCACATCAATGGATGTCAAATGGACTTAAACTAGAATGCGCTGTGATCATCGCGAACTTCTCATTTCTGTGACTTTGTGTATTCGAATTTGCGACCAGAATCATGTATCTTGCCTCAGTTTGCCTCGAGTTTGACGTGGTGACCTCTTCATGTTTGCCAATTTGCCGAGTCACCGGTGTGTGACCAGTACTTTCTGCCGTGTTGCCAGGTCGATCCTGCTAGCGGAGTTCGAAGGTGTACCATACTGCCTCGTAGCCATGGGAGACGGCTCGCTGTTCTATTTCCACGTCCATCTCAAGAGCGGCACACTCACCGAAAAGAAAAAGGTACGTTCGGCAGCGTTCATCTAATGTATTGGCGTTACCAGTTTTCATGTTTGGATGGTATTTTTGGTGGTGATGTATTTGTGTTGACCTAGTTATTTTTTCTCTCAAAGTCTGGGGGCAACGGTCAACATGTTCTGTAGCACGAATCGGGTATATGTCAGGCTTTGATTACAAGAGAAGACACTTCCATGACATTTCTAAAGTTACTTATTCCGGAGAAAACGACGAAGCTATGCCAAAGAGTGCGAAATTGCTGCGGAATTCAGTCACTTCAACTTGACAGAAGAGTGACTGACCAGACTGGCTGCTGACCTGACCTGACCTGACCTGTGCTCTGTGCCCTCCAGGTGACGCTGGGCACGCAGCCGACCGTGCTCCGCGCGTTCCGGCCTCACTCCACCAGCAGTGTGTTCGCCTGCTCCGACCGACCAGCGGTCATCTACTCATCCAACTACAAGCTGGTCTTCTCTAATGTCAACCTGCGCGAGGTCAATCACATGTGCACGCTCAACACCCGCGCGTATCGAAACAGGTGAGTCGGCGGACGCACCATTTAATCTGTCGCACTTCTCGAATCCCCTGGTCGGGAAAAGACCTTCGAAAAATGATTTCGATCTGTCCAAAGATCGATTTGTCCAATCGATCCCGACTCCCAGCGGACTGTTAGTTGGGGCACATAGTGCGGATTCATAAAAAGCAGCAAAAAGTTACCTATTAACTATTGGCCGATTAGTTTGACCTCCGTCCTGTGCAAACTGCTCGCATTTGCAACGCGATCATGGATCACCTGGGCAGCACGATCTCATCAGTGACTCGCAACATGGCTTCAGGCCTAGGAGGTCGTGATCAACACAGCTGTTGAGTTCTATCGATGACTGGTCCAGACGGCTTGGAGGATGGTGAACAATTCGACGTGGCCTATCTCGACTTCAGTAAAGCTTTTGACAGTATCCCGCACCACCGGCTCTTACAGAAGCTCAGGGCGTATGGCATCAGAGATCGTCTCCTGGCATGGATTTACATTTTTCTGATAGGCAGACAACAACGCGTAATGATGATGACAGCCACTTAAGTTGGCCTCCAGCTACAAGTGATGTTCCACAGGGTTCGGTGCTAGGTCCGCTCCTATTCGTAATTTTCGTAAATGACTTACCTGATGCGGTGCACGGCCGGGTGATGCTTTTCGCCGACGACACCAAACTGTACTACCCCAGCAGTGACGCCGGTCGGCCGCTCCTGCAGGAGGATCTGAATGGCAGATGCCATTTAACGAGGCGAAATGTGAGATGTTAGACGTCGGTCCAGGATTCTCAGACTTCCTCTCCGGTCTACACCATAAGAAATGCTAGGCTGAGTTGGTCGTAAGTGGTGAGAGATCTTGGCATCCAAGTTGATAATAATCTCAAATTCCGAAAGCAGACCGCGGATGCGGTGTCCAAAGAGTCACCCGCCAAGGGAGATCGTTTGGATCAAGGCCCTATAAGAAGGTAGAGTCATCCGGCAATTTGACCGAATTCGACTGACGTCACATTATTAGGAAAGAACCACGTATGCGGGGTGGAAACGATATGGATGCGATTCCTTTGCCCTATAACAATCGAATGAAAACAGGCCAACTTTGACAAACTATATCTAAAATTGATTCAGCCGATTAACATCAACAAAAACTAAATGAAAGACCAACGGCAATATTACGCAGCAGCAGAACCGGACGATACGCAGCAGACCGACGCAGCCCACATCCCAGGAGAACAGCCTCGGTGGACGCGCCCGTTCCTGCGGCCCGCACCCGCAGATTATAGAGAAGGAAAAGAGCGCCGGGCCTCTTTCGTCCGAACCAAGACTGAGTAGGGGTGTCCCTCTTCTCTGGCATGGCCCGAGGACATGTGAGGGATGGGCCCCGCAGCGTCGACTCAATCTTCGGGCCGAGTAGTTGATCCCCTGTGAATAGTGGGTCGCGCGAGCCGAGGCGGCGGCGAACCTAATGTCCATGGCGCGGTGAAACTGACCCTGACAAGGGTTGCGCCACCGCAGGCCAAGTACTCACCAGGCCTGACAAATCCCAGCAAGCCCACATTAAGGACGGGAAGAAACTCTTCAATATTATATTACTAATGCGGGATCAAATTATTAACAAGAGAGACGAGTTGCTTATGTTATAGCTGGTTCGAGCCTGACGGTTGATATTCATCTCCCAGAGGTTATCCCAAGGCACAAAACTCCCAAATTACCGACGCACTGTTAGCTCTCACCAAGTATTTCTAACATACCTCCAACTTTGATCCAGGAAAAGCCCAGCTGGGAAGTAGTGGATGCAGAGGCATACGCCATATTTCGTTGCCGACGCTCTTAAGGCAGCAGAAATTTCGTTTCCAGACAATTATTTTGTTGAAGAGCTGTGGAATTACCGGTAACCTCACGGAGGTGACGAAACAAGACGATTCTTATAGCTGGGGTATACTAACAGAAGCCCCACTGCATCCGAGGAACACCCGGGGAGCTCTGCCGCCTTGTAGAGGCCGTGATAATCCACGTCGAACCACCCCCCCCCCCGTCTCATTTGCTTTATCGTCGCGTGACTTTAACCTTAGGTATGATTGACTGACTCAGGGAATCTGTAATGAACACCGCCCAACGCACGTAGCTCATGCTTTCCTGGAATCCTCCAGAAATGTTTTATTTACCAACATGTTGTGAAGTCCTACCCCGCTTCGTATATGCCAACACCCCCCATCTTCTAGGACCTTGTATTTCACCAGATGAGGAAGCATGGTTCTCCAACCATGGCCTACCCTCCCAGGCTTCGCAGCAGCACCACGTCGTCCTCAGGTTTATATGGCATTGCTACACTGCAAAAATGTCTGTGTCTGCCCCTAAACTTGCCCTTAGGACCGGGTGACTATCAGCGTCTGGCTCCAAATGATAGAAGACCGTGCCTGGGTAGAAGATGGAGTGTTAGCGGTAGAAGAGTTCTTACAATCCCTTAGTCATCAAACTTGAAAAGTGTACACGAATGCATTACCCAGGCAGCACCACCCGCAGCAAGAAAAAACAACATATATGGACAAGAGAAGCGATGGACTCTGCGCAAAAAAGAAATTGCAGGCTGTTGAAAAGGTTGTACATGAGAACAGGGATATATGTGATCAACGAACTATTTCGCCCGAGCCCGCAATACCTCAGAAACTCACGCGCGGGCTCCGTAGAGAATTCGAGCGATCAAATTAGCAAATGAAAACGTTAAAGCCAAATTCTAAAGTCTTCTGGCGCTATGTAAACTCCAGCTCAAAACTTAAGTCGCGGGTCGGGATCTCCAGGGGCCAGGACGGGTCCATTGGTAAAGGAGACGAGGATAAGGCTAACCTTTTGGCTGGAACTTCTCTCCAGCGTGTTCACCCGTGAGGACTTCTACGAGATTCCCGGGCCTGAAACTCCGACTGGACTGCGTCTCTTCTAGAGTCGTGGATATTTCTCCTGCACTGGTTAAGAAGAAAACTGCTTCAGGTTGCGCACCAACGCTTCTCCAGGACCGGATGGATTGCCACCCCCGATCCTCCGTGAGCGTAGCGACACAGCTAAAGTACCCCGCTGAGCTTCCTGTTCAAGAATCTATCGCCGAAGGTGTCCTCCCTGAAGCCCTGGAAGATCTGGTTGAGGTAGTCACCGATCTTCAAAAAGGGGGAAAACGACAGGATCCCGCTAACTACCCGCAATTAGCTTACTTCAATTCCTGCTCTAAGGTCCTTGAATTCGCATCGTCCGTGACCAACTTTATGGAAACATGTTCCAAGCCTGGACAACACTGACTGACGCGCAGCACGCTTCTTGCCCAAACGTCGTGTGGGTCCCAGCTGCCTGGCAAACTCTGGCTGACTGGGACACAGTGTATTAGAGAGTGAACCTGTTGGACTGTGCCTATCCTCGATTTTTCAGAAGGGCTTTTGATTTCTGTTCCGCACCAGAGGCTGCTTCGAAAACTTCGAGAGCATGGCGTCCGGGCGAACTCCTGAGGTGGTGTCGATGACGTCCTGACCGCCGAGTCAGCGCCGTAGTACTGAATGAACCAAATCGCACTGGGCTCCGGTCATCAGTGGCATTCCGCAGGGTTCGTACTTGGTCCGACTCTGTATATTATTTATAAACCAGACCCTCCCGGATGTGCGCAGCAGAGATACAAATGATTTTCTGATGACACAAAAACTGTACGCAGTGTGCAATCCTACAATCTGAGTGTGGACATCTCCAAAACCGATCTAGACTCGCTTGGCGCGACTGCGGCCGCTAAATTGGTTTTACTACCGTTCAACGCAAGCAAATGTAAAACTCTTCATTCTAGGTCGTGCCAATCCTCGTCATCAGTACTCGCTTGAACGGTTGTCCTCTAAGCATGGTGACAAGCGGAAAGACCTAGGCGTCATTGTTGACGACGGAGCTGAAGTTCCGCCTACACGCCTCAGCAGCAAGTTTCGAAGGCCAACAGGATTCTGGGACTGTCCGCCGATCGTTTGAAATATTGATTGCCGGTTCCCTTGCCGCTTCTCTTTAAAAGTCTAGTCCGGCCCACATTCGAGTACGGCACATGGATATGGGGGCCTCTCTTCTATAAGGGGCGATCAGGCTTATGTTGATAGAAGGGTACAGCGTCCGTCTTACCAGACTGGTTCCAGCTTCTTGCGCCATTGTCGTACAAAGACAGGACTTGACGTAGCTGACACTCCCGTCCATGCTCTACCCGTCGTAAAAGATGGTGACATTTTGTTCATATGCACCAACTGATCAATGGGCACTCGGGTTCCAAAGGAGAGGTATCTCGCGGATCCCGCCGTCAATCCACCGACGAGAGTCACTCGAAAGAAGGGTGCCAACCCCGGCCCAGACAAGAGCGCGGAGAAACGTTCTGACTGTTCTGCCATCAACGACTGGAACTCCTGCCGGACGCAGTTGGTGTGCTCAGTTTCCACGAACCAGTTTCCAAGAAACCCTCGATAAGCATTGGCGCCGCACACTATGATGTGCCGTGACTTAGTCAGCGAACAGGCGCAGCCTGTTAAGAGCTCGACGAGACCAGCCAAACCAGGCCTTTAGGCCTTCTTCAATAGTACCTTCATATCCATAGTATCCATGAATATCTCTAACTTCCTTTTAAGAGGTTTTACTGCCTAAATAACTGGTATTTTGACACAAGAAGAAGATCACGTCCAAAATCATGGGGCCATGACTGAGCGTCACGTTCTAGGAAGACCACGTATGTTACCTTTTTTTTAGATGTAACACACGTTAATCTTCTTTTTGTATTGACCCAATATCAGGGATTTGAACGTTGGAACACCCCTACAAAACATTGCGCCCACAAATGTCGGTGCGCTCAAAAAATTTGACGGTCGTACACGTCACAAATCGAGCCTTATGCGCTGAGGGATTGACAACCCCTGTTTGGATCGGGTCCTACAGTCGTTAGTGCCTAATTTCCCGTTTGTGTACTGACTGTATGAAGTATCAGACATGATATTTGTATTCGCAATCAATGACAATTACTGTACTGTATCCGCGATGCACATAGTATCTACATCGACATTTGGAGCTCTGGATTTCAGTGGGGATGTAGCTCAGTGGTAGAGCGCTCGCTTCGCATGTGAGAGGCCCCGGGTTCAAACCCCGGCATCTCCAATCGTTTTCACCTCGCGCCATAGTGACCCAGTCGTTTCGCTTTGCCATGGTGTTTGTCCTGTCATGATCTTGTTTCTGCTCGTTTTAGTAACGCCTCATTTTATGCCCATTTTATATAAAAAAAAACACTCATTCATGCGATATCATGAGCGCTGCTTAGATTGGCGTCATGGTACCGACATGACGTGCCGACAGTTTACGTTGTGACACTACTGCCTGTGTGCCGGCAGCTTGGCGCTTGCCACCGACACCACCATCACAATCGGCGTGGTCGACGACATTCAGAAGCTACACATCCGCTCCGTCAAACTGTACGAGTCGCCGCGACGTATCGCCTACCAAGAACCCACTGAGGTGAGTGCTGACTGCTGACTCGCTCTGGACTGAAATCGCCCTGAGTGCTGACCGTATTTCTCGGGCGTTCGGCGTGCTCTCCGAGTCTGTGGGCGAGGACACTAGCGGTTCTGTCCTTACGTCACATCTTGTGCCTGTGTTTCGCAGATGCCTCGGTGTGCTCTCGATGTGGCTGAATGTGCAGGACTCGAGCTGCCTGTTCTGACGTCACGAGCTGTAATCTGACGTCATACCCTGCGTTGCAGACGTTCGGCGTGCTGTCCATGCGGCTGGACGTGCAGGACTCGAGCTGTCTGGTGGCGCCGCGACCTTCCGCCTCCACCGAGGCCAAGTCCGTGAGCCAGTCGTCCAGCGGGCAGCTGCACCGGCCCTCCCTGCAGCAGCTCGAACAGGGACAGGAGGTTGGTCGCGCTGCGGTTGTGTGATGTGATGTCATGAAGTGAGCCATTCAACTCTTCTCTTCCTTTCCATTATTGGCGCCATGCGACTTTCGCTGTTGGTGCGCCCTAAAACACCAATCATCATCATCTTCCTTTCCATTACATCCCTTCAACGCAATGCTACTGCATTTCTATGTTGCCATCTTAAAGAGTAAATACCTTTTGTTATGTCATTTGTTTTCATTTAAAACGAACGACAACTTTATATCAGAAAGTATTATATTATTACTTAATATCAGAAAGTCTGATTAATGCAAAATAACTATTTGCGTTAATATGTTCATAGGTTGAGTGTTCTGCTGCAATCGTCACGACTTATTTCCCCACGTCTTCTGGCTCCTACATAGCAGGCGGCTTCTCCGTTCTGACATTTTGTACCCTCTCCGTGCTAATGTACCCTCTCCGTCTGACATTGTACCCTCTCCGTCTGACCATGTTACCCTCTCCGTCTACATTGACCCTCTCCGTCTGACATTTACCTCTCCGTTCTACCATCTGTATACCCTCTTCCGTCTGACATTTGTACCCTCTCCGTCTTGACATTGTACCGCTCCCCGTCGGACATTGGTTACCCTCTCCGTTCTGACATGTACCCTCTCCGTCTGACATTGTACCCTCTCCGTCTGACATTGTACCCTCTCCGTCTGACATTGTACCCTCTCCGCCTGACATTGTACCCTCTCCGTCTGATTGTATTGTACCCTCTCCGTCTGACATTGTACCCTCTCCGTCTGACATTGTACCTACACAGGTGGAGGTGCACAGTCTGCTCATCATCGACCAGCACACGTTCGAGGTGCAGCACGCGCACTCGTTCGTGCCGTCCGAGTACGCTCTCAGTCTGATGTCGACCAAGTTCGACAACGACCCGGCCGTCTACTTCGTGGTCGGCACCGCCTACGTCAACCCGGAGGAGTCGGAGCCGAAGCAGGTGAGCAGAGTGGTTAGGTCTGATCCCGGAATGTGCGAGGGTAGGGTGTGGGTCACTGGTGGAGGCGAGAGCAAGGCATGGTGGTATTGGTATGGTGGTCGGTTTGTGGCGGCAAGCCAGGCGCAGTGATCACTGCTTCCTACGTCAGAGTTCGGGGTTCGATAACTGGTGGGTACGAATACTTTTTTCTTCTAATCGCTTTTTGCTTATCAGAGATACTCAGCTCTAAAGACGGCATCCACACCAATTACACGTCGCAAAAAACCCTTGGAGTAGTGTTTCCAAAGACGCATGGCCGTAGAAGTTGTGCGGCTGTAAAGCCCAAATGAGAAACGGAGGCATCGCATGGAGAAGGAATTGACGTACTGCGTGCTACTCCAACAGGGCCGGATCGTGGTGTTCCAGTTCCACGACCAGAAGTTGACACAGGTGGCAGAGAAGGAGATCAAGGGCGCGTGCTACAGTCTAGCTGCCTTCAACGGCAAACTGCTGGCCAGTATCAACAGCACGGTCAGTGGATATGGTGTGGTCACTACCGCGGCGCGCTGTTATAGTGTCAGTGGATATGATGTGGTCACTACCGCGACGCCCTGTTCTAGTATCAGTGGATATGGTGTGGTCACTATCGCGGCGCGCTGTTCTAGTGTCAGTGGATATGATGTGGTCACTACCGCGACGCCCTGTTCTAGTATCAGTGGATATGGTGTGGTCACTGTCGCCTGTTCTAGTGTCGTTTAAGACTTGTAGGATTGCTGGTGTATCAGTGCCTGTGGTATTTTGTTAACATCAATTTATATCGCTTTGCTCTGTATTATTTTAGACGTATTTTGTATTGTATCCGTGGCGTGTTCGTCATTAATACTTACTTACTGAGTTCTGACCTACATTGTTTCACCACACCGGTGTGAAACACCAGTGGCGTACACTTACAATCGCTTAGTATTTACTGACTTACTCGCTAAAGACGGTACTGCACCGATGCGTCGCAAACCAAACGTTTGCGTCATCCCTCCCTTCACTTCTGCTGGCCTGACCGCCCTGCAGTTTCACGACGCTCTGTGACCTGTCCTACTGTCCCTCTCTGCCATGACCTAACCTGACCTGCCCTGACCTCCCATGACCTAACCTGAGCCGCCTTGACCTGCCCTGCCCTGCCCTGCCCTGCCCTGACCTGCCCTGACGCTGCCCTGACTGCCCTGACCTTGCCTTGACCTGCCCTGACCCTGAAACTGCCCTGACCTGCCCTAACCTGGCCGACCTGCGCCTGACCTGCCCTGACCTTGCTCCTGACTGCCACTGACCTGCCTGGACCTTGCCCCTGACCTCCTCTGACCCCCTGACCGGCCTCCTGACCGCCCCGACCTGCCTGACTGCCTGACCTGCCCGACCTGCCTGACCTGCCCTGACCTGGCTTCCAAGGCCCTGCCCTGACCTCCCATCATGACCTCTTATGACCTAACCTGAGCCGCCCTGATCTGCCACCGCCCTGACCTGCCGCCGCCCTGACCTGCCACCGCCCTGACCTGCCACCGCCCTGACCTGCCGCCGCACCGCCCTGACCTGTCACCGCTCTGACCTGTCACCGCCCTGACCTGCCACCGCCCTGACCTGAGTCGCCCTGACCTGCCACAGCCCTGACCTGCCGCCGCCCTGACCTGTCCTGCCGCCGCCAGGTGCGGCCTGTTTGAATGGACGATGGAGCACGAGCTGCGTCCTCGAGTGCAGTCACTTCAACAACGTGGTGGCGCTCTACTTGAAGACCAAGGGTGACTTTGTGCTGGTGGGCGACCTGATGCGCTCCATCACGGCGCTCCAGTACAAGGCGATGGAGGGTAACTTTGACGAGGTGAGGCGCGAGCGTCGGGACGCGGTGATAACAGCAGACAGGCGGATTTTCTGGCTGTGTGAAGTGGTTTGCGAGTGCTGTGGAAGGTTGCCCCACAAGTCACAACCTTCCACAGCACTCTGTGATCTACACTGTTTCTATATCCGGGTTCTGAATGTTTTCATGTTGCGTAGGTTTATTGGTCTAAGTTTGCAATATCTGCATGCCTCGATAGTAATTAGTGTGCTGATATGTATGATCAACATGTTAAAAACTTATCGAAGAGTTTCGCGGCGAAGGGTATTTTTCGGGAAGCGCAGGCTCCGACCAAATTATGTGGTTTGTCGGCGTCTGAGAGATGCATTACGAGTGAATAACTCAGTGAGGCCGCCCGCCCGCCCGGCCTGTCTGTCAATAAATAATGTATTGACAACCCGACAACCCGAAAACCGTGGCGGGCGGCGGGGCGTGCCGGGCCGGTCTATTTTACTTTTTTTTTTAAATAAATAAATAAATTTATTTATTATTTAAATAATTTTATTTATTTATTTTTATTTATTTATTTATTATTTAATAAATTATTAACGGGGCCCGCTAATAACTGTCAGAGCCTGTGTCGTTAGTCGTAGATCACAGCGCCCCTATGCTATCGTCGCTCACCATGCATCGTGAATAATATGACAGTATTCATTTCCCCTGAATTTCATCCCCCATTCGGCCGAGCGCCGGGGAAGATTTTGCAAAATTTTGCATAGGGTGCAGTAGCGACGTCATGCGGCCATCACCGAAACTACTGTACTCTCTTTACTTGCGACATATGTAGCTCCTCTACTAAAGAAGGTAAAGGTTTCAAACCAGCTTTGTTATGCTCTTAACAGACTTGGCTATGATTAGATAAATGGGCGCCACATAACTTTACAGTTGAGGCGCCCTAAAACCCAAATCATCATCATCATCGTCTATGATTAGATACCAGCACATTATCTTTCACTCATTAGTCAATACAACATTCTTGATCAAGGATGCTATCGCTGCGAATGCCATCTACATCACTGTGTGCAAACTGAAAGTTAAGATTTTGTTCCACGTAAGCATGAAAGCATGACGCTGCAACGCTCCACAATGCTAGAACGGCTGCAATTAGGGCAAATTGGCGGCTGTTGCCATCTGAAAGCCAGTATAGGTATTTGTCTGAAAATGTTGGTGTATGCAGTGATACTCAAAACTGTTACGAGCATACTTAAGTTGATGCGCCCCGCCCGCCGCCCGGCCCGGCCCGCCGGAGGTGTGTCGTAGGTGTGTTTAGCTGTGGACGAGTCACTCGTCCACAGCTCGCGAGGCTCTACGACACAGCTCGCGAGGCCGGCCCGGCCTCGCGAGCCCGTGACAGACAAGGAACCCAGACGAGAGGAGTCGGCACAGGTCGAGGCCGCGTCACGCCACTGTGTCCAAGATTACTTAATGCGGGGCCGCCTAAAGTAATCTTGGACACAGCGGCGGCCCCGCTTACAGTTATCTTGGACACAGCGGCGTGACACGGCCTCGACCTCTGCCGACTCTTCTCGTCTGGGCTCGCTCCTTGTCTGTGTGTGTCGCCAGTCACCGTAGCTCGCCATACCGTTCTCTGCCTCAGCTGGCCGCCGACGTGTAGCCATCGCACGTGTTCTCTCTGTCCACAGATGGCGCGCGACTTCAACGCCAAGTACATGACGGCCGTGGAGATTCTGGACGATGACACGTACCTGGGAGCCGAGAACAGTCACAACCTGTTCGTCTGCCAGAAGGACAGGTGAGCGCAGACTAGTTAAAGGTGTCTCAAATAGGCTAAAATAGCCTCGCAGAGTTTGTACCCGGAGGAGTGTTGTGAGCGAGACGCGTTGTAGGGATTCCTCCTCTGGTGTACTGGACGCGGGTTCGGGCGTCGCTGGGATAGTGAGTTGATTGGCGCGGCGGGAGGCTGAGACTGCAGTCATGGCCGCGTCTCACCGCCCACAGCGGTAACAGTAACAGCGAGAGGTGTTAACGAGGCGTGACATTGTGTCGGTGGTGTTTGTGACCCGGCTGCGTACCGGTGAGTCGGTGTGACCGGTGCTAACCGGTGTGCGCTGCTGTGCCGTTGTGACGCTGTTGTGTGTCGCTGTCTCTGTGTGACCCTCTGGCCCCGCTGTGACCTCGCTGTGACCTCGCTACCCTCTCCATGTGCCCGCCCCGCTGTGACCTCGCTACCCTCTCCTTGTGCCCGGACAGCGCGGCCACCACGGACGAGGAGCGTATGCAGATGCAGGAGGTGGGCCGCTACCACGTCGGGGACATGGTGAACGTGTTCCGCCACGGCTCCCTGGTGATGCAGGGCGTGACGGAGAGCATGGCGCCCACCTCAGGCTGCGTTCTGTTCGGCACCGTCCAGGGATCAGTTGGTACGTACCCCCCGGGGGACGAGGCAGCTCGCTCCGTGCCTGCTTTGGGACAGATATATGAATGCTACCAAGACTACAAGTTATGCAGTGGTTTGACATTAATATTATACTAGTGGCTATCAATATCTGATACGGTGTTTCTAATCCGCGTCATATTCTTGGGTGATATTGTTTTAGCTATTCGCTTGGCACCCATTGTTACTGCCTTTGGGGGAACCCCGCATGCGTTCGGTACGTACGTACCCGGCACATGATGCTTGGTGCTGAGGTATAACCCTACTGAGTACCTATGACCATTCTTGCGTCTTATTTCCCGCCTGGAAGACGTGCATCTGCCCGTGTCTCTGTCTGACTCCCGCGACTTACCATATTCACCACACCGTCTGTGCCTACCCATCAGGCCTGGTCACACAGCTGGAGCCCGAGTTCTACGCCTTCATCTCAGAGCTGCAGCAGCAGCTGACACGCGTTATCCGGCCCGTCGGCAAGATCGAACACTCGGCGTGGCGCGCCTACCGCTGCGAACGCAAGACGGAGCCGTGCGAGGGATTCATTGACGGCGACCTGATCGAAAGCTTCCTCGACCTCAACCGCGAGCAGATGGCAGAGGTGGTCAAAGATCTGATGGTGAGAACGGGACCCGGGGTGTTGGAGGGGGTGGGGGAAGGTTTGCGTGTGGACGGGTAGACTGCCTGAACGCTTGGAGTTTTCAAGGGCAACGGTTTTGGTGGTACGGCAACCGATCAGCAATCTTGTTTGTTTTATTGATACCAAATTGTGGTGGTGCAAAGCTGTCAGAGCACCCCCTGAATGATGACAGAGCATGAAGGGATTCCCAGTGCCCCCCCCACGTGACTCGCTTGGCCCCTACAGACCCACTTAACCCACCATGGATCTGCCCGAACTCCTCGTGACCCGTCTTCACGCTGTTCGCTTCCCTTCAGATGACGGACTCATCTGGCCAGCGGCGCGCCGCCACCGTCGACGACATCATCAAGGCCGTGGAGGAACTGACCAGGATACACTGAGAGAGGAGGGAGGGAACGGCGGCCCGCTGCCACCCAGCGCTGTGACTTGTTGTACGAACCGCGCTCCTCGTCTGTCTCGAACGTCTGTCACGAGAGCTTTCTCTGCAGACCCGCAGAGAAAGCTCTCATGACTTCTCAGGCTGCAGGGAGGAGCTGCTGGCTTCTCTAACCGCAGGGGAGGCTCCAGGCGTTGTGGGCCTCAGGATGCCCTCGGGATGTCTCGGACCGTCACCGTAGCGAGAGATTCTCTGGCGTTCTGAACTGCTGAGGGAGACTAACGAGCCCAGGGAGGGATGAAGGCCGCGGTGTGACTGCTGCTGCCGCCATTTTTTTTCTTCGGGAGGCTGTACTCGAAACGGCGGTAACGACGGCTGGATGCGCTGTGCGCTGTGCGCTACGCCGAGCCGTACCGAGCGCTGCCCTGTCGTTTATGTGCTGGCACTGCTGCTGGCGGCGGCCGCACTGACAAAGCATTGAGGCGGTGCTGGTACGATGTGAAGGCTTACTGCCGACTGCCCCCCAGCTGCAGGCGTCCACCCGGCCAGACGCGCCCCGCTGCTGCTGCAGCTGCTCTGTGGTGGTTCGTGTTCACGTGTACTGAATATACGTGTACTGAGTGTGCCGGTCTGGGTGCGTTGGTCGCGTGTGGGTGAAAGCCAGGACCGCAGCAGCCGCTGGTCCCAGCAGGGAGAATAGACGTGACTCTCTGCATCAGCGTGTTATCGCAGAGACTCGGCAGCCGCTGGTCCCAGCAGGGAGAATAGGCGTCTCTGCATCAGCGTGTTATCGCAGAGACTCAGCAGCCGCTGGTCCCAGCAGGGAGAATAGGCGTCTCTGCATCAGCGTGTTATCGCAGAGACCCAGCCGCCTGGTCCCAGCAAAGGGGAGAATAGGCGTCCCCTCTGCCATCAGCGTGGTTAATCGCAGAGACCTCAAGCAGCCTGGCACCAACCCAACATGTTTACTATAGTACGTCTGTCCAAATTCGGATTCCCGGTTTGATTTTCACAGATACCCCTGAAGCGTGGCACTCGTCTATTCTTGCTAACAGGGTCCGGCAATAAAGTTTTGCCTCTGTCTGCTTTATTCGTAAATCGGTGTAATAATCGTACCTACGTATTATGGCAGATGGTCAAATTGAAATATCTGCGTTTTTGCTCCGCATCCCTGCTTTCTAGTCCTTTGCCCGTGAGGAATGGGGTTTCCCAATCCCGATCTAAGGTTCAGGGGCTGTGAGCTTGGGGTCCAAGAAAAATAAGCGGAACTTGTCTGCCTGGAATCCGTTCCAGAAAAAGTGAATAGTCGAACACTTCAATCTCAAAAGCGTGGCCGGAATCGTGCTTGGACGGACGAATTCGCAATGGAACTTCCCTGCATTTTCGGGCCCTCAACCCGGGTCCGTTTGGGGATTTGGGGATGGGCGTATAACTATTTCTTCGCTGGAATAGCAGCTTTTTCAAATAAGGCCCCCACTGGGTCGATTACGACGATTCCTCTGCAGAGTCGGACGCGGGTAAGCACTTGAAGAATCCTGTTAACTTTTGGCTTACGTGCAAATCTTGGTAAGGCCCTTCCTGTGAGTCCTATCAAGCGCTTTTTACAGACCGGCAATGAATGCCTTCATGCGGTCTGTATCTCGCCACCAGCCACTGGGAATGGTGCCGAGAAAATAATATCCCACTTAGCCGGTACGTTCTGGACGACCTGTAAACAAGTTCGGCTCAGATCTCGGCCAATGGGCGCCATATACACTATTTTGTTGCGGCGCCCTTAAGCCCAATCAATCAATCAGACCCCTCGTCTATTGCCCCAGAATTTCAACTCCGCTAAGAATTCGAAGTGTTTTCGACCTTCACTTTTCTGGGCGGAAAATTCCAGGCAGACAGTTCTTCGCGTTTATTCTGGCCACAAGCCTCACCAGCCCCGCCCCTGAACCTTTAGGCGTTTTGGGACCCCATGTCCCCTCCACGGGCAAATTAAGGATCTAAGAAAGCAGATTGCGGGCCCAAGAACGCAAGTATTTGAATGCAAATAATCACGTAAAGGTACGATATAAATACTGGAGCAGGCAGAGGCAAAAAACTTATGGACCGGAAACCCTGTAGACCTAATTGGAAAGCGTCCTCAAAGGTAAGCACCAACAAAGACGACAAAAGCGGCGCATCACCTCAGTATTTATATATATATAATCATACCAAGTCGACCAAAGCGGCGCATCACCAGGTTAGGGTTCAATGTTCGGTTATGACATTCGGATTGCGCTGCTCTGAGACGCTCGTAGACTACATCACGCAAACGGAAAACGTTAACTTTCTTACAGAAATTCCTTTAGGAACATTTACACAAGACAAGTTCCGTCCACGTGATATGTATTTATTGTGACTAGGACGGATCGGGTGACGAACGCGATCGATGAGATGGCCAAATTCCCTGCGGGTACAAATCACTCATTGTTAACAACTCGATAAATGCGCATTCCCGGCATACGAACACCGCGCTCGTGCGACCATCCGTAACAACGTGCCCCTACGTCTTCTGTCCTAAGAATTACGATTACGCAAATGGCCTAATAAGTTTCCCCAATTACGGAATGGCTAATAAGTTTCCATCAATTGACCTCTAGCGCCATGAGAGCGGCCGCAGTAGATGGGTAACACTTAAAGTGCAGGAGTCCACCCGAGTGTCGTGTGGCGGTATCATAACGCTGCTCACAGAACATTCTGAGTGTTTACGTCTTCATCAAGCCAAAACGCGTGAATATGCTATGCCAACGATACAGAATCCTCAATCCTCCAGTTTGGCGATAATGACGATGTTTAAGAAGAAAGCGTTCACTGCTATGTCTTCAATGCAGAGGTTTCTGAGAATCAACAGTGCCGGTTTATAACCCCAGTAACTCTTCTTCAGTGTAACACACATAACATATTTCACACAGCTTGGCCCGTTTCTGCACGAACCCATTTCCCTGATCTCAGTGGCCCTAGCCAGCAAGGCCGGCCCCACCCAGTCGGCGACCCTTGGTCCAGCCCGGCGTCTTGTCCAGCCGAGCAAGAGCCGGCCACCAGTCGGCGACCCCGCTCAGCCCGGCCGTCTTCAGACAGCTTGAACATCGGCCCGGCCCAGCCCGCCTGGGAGCTGCGCTGCTGCAGCTCAGACAGACGCAGCAGCAGCCGGTACTCGGTGACGGCGGCCGACGAGGTCAGGTCAGTTTTGGTCAGCACCACCAGCACCTGACGGAGACAGCGTGGTGGCAGCGGCAGGAACATGTCAAGGGACTGACACCCAGCCGTTACAGTCACGGCAGTCACGGGGTGGATATGGCCAGCACGTCACCGCCGTGTTGGGGGAATACAATCGAAACGGTCATCACTGAGAAGTTTGGAGGTGGAGAATAACCACTGCAAGCGGTGGTCATGTTCAACATAGCGATCTTCTGGTGGATGATCAGTGAGTTTGGGACTTGTTGATTACCCGAACGTTCATCGCCCAAACTCAGGCGCTGGCAGACGCTCCAAGGCCTCTGATAGCACCAAAATATGTCGCACTCCTTACACTGATATTGCACGATTCAAATCACCCAGTCCCATTCGTGTCTCGCAACATCAGTAATCACAATCAGCATGCCAGCCTCGACAGAAAACGCCAATGCAGGAAAAACGACAAAAAAACGTCTGCAAAGTATCATATGCGCTCTAACCTCGAGTGCAGGCAAGCGGGTGCAACAGAAGAGCCAATAGTGCATCTGTTGGGCATGGTAAAAATGCAATAGAGGCACTGGTGCAGACAGAAACCCACGCCGTGAAGACCCTCTGACACAGTTCAGGCCAGAGAGACCCTCTGTCGGGCTCCTGTCTCCCTGCCATCGTCCTCTCCATACAGCGCCGTCTTCTGCCTGGCCCCACCACCTGCCTTCCCCGCGCCGGCTGCGCCTCCACCGCTCCTGCCGCGCTCAAACTGACTATAGATGGCGTCATATCTGGCCAGCTCTGCAGAGGATAGTGACGGTCTCAGGTCGGCCAGAGCCGCCTCCAGGTGAGCCTGAGTGATAACCACTGCCGTCGGTCTGTCCCCATCCCCGTCACCGTTCTGTACCGCCGCCGCCGACAGCATCGGATGGTCATCCACCGCCCGCGCCTCCAGCTGATCCAGCGGCGGACCACCCGCCTGCCGCCACATCCGCTCTCCACCGCCGTCCGCCTCCGCCCCGAGCTCGGGCGGCGGCGCGGCGTCCCGTACCGCCCTCAGGTGAGCATCCGTCACCAGCGCGCGCAGGTCCGCGCCACTGAGACCGTCCCGCTCCGCGATCCTCTCCAACGTCACGTCCTCCGCCAGCGTGACCTCTGCAGTCAGCGCTGTCAGCACCTCTCTGCGGTCCTGCTGGTCCGGCAGGTGACATCTCAGTAGTCTGCCCAGCCGGCCGGGACGCAGCAGGGCCGGGTCCAGCAGGTCGGGCCGGCTGGTGGCGGCTAGTAGGGCCAGCTGGCCGCCGCCCGCCGGCGTCTCGGCGCCGTCCAGCAGCGTCAGGAGCTGGTTCACCACGCGGTCTGTCACTCCAGTGCTGTCGTGGCCGCGCCGCGGGGCCAGCGACTCAAACTCGTCGAAGAAGATGAGTGCAGGACTGGCGCGCGACGCCCTGTGGGAGGGAGGGGGAGGTGGTAAGGCGAGAGGCCAAGGAGGGATAAACGCAACCAGAACCTGATTAATAAACCATCGTAAGTAAGAGCAACCAATCATAAGCGACGATGTTAATTAATCAACAACCGAACTTCCCTTCAAGATATATAATTCGTGTTATATTTCGACGCAAAACCATTTGACATGTGTGCTACACACCAGCACAATTAGCAATCGTATCAGAGATAAAATGTCGCATGACGCAAGTGTACGAACTTAACGTTAATCACACAATGACAATTTGGACAAGCTTTACTGCTGAAAGATAAAAGGAATATATAAATGTTGGTCACTGGTCAGCTAAGTGGCGTGTGAAGTCATACTTTCATAGAAGGCAGTATTACCTTTCGAAGAGATCTCTGACGGCCAATTCGCTGGCGCCGATGTATTTGGACAACAGTTCTGGTCCCTGCAAAGTGAGAAATACATCAGTCATGAACAGACCAGCTTGTTGGATAACATGCAGCTTACGTCACGAATACGATTTTATACATATCACATTGCTCCACGCGCAGCCGCGATAAGCTAAAAGGAAGGACATAGCTAAAACGCTTGTTCAAATCACATTTGAATCACTGAGCTGAATTACCAAAATCGCCTTCAGTACTGAAACAGCACTGAGTTAAACACCCACCCAGCTCTTCCTCCTTACCTTAACCGTGAAGACGTTGATATCAGCCTGATGAGCCAGCGCGCGTGCCAGCAGCGTCTTGCCGCTGCCGGGCGGTCCGTAGAGCAGCGCCCTGGCCTGCAGGTGCCGGCCCGCCCGGGCGTACAGAGCCGGGTAGAGCAGGGGCCGCTGTAGTGCCGCCACCAGCTGTCGCCGCACCTCGTGCAGCCCGCCCACCTGGCGCCACGTGACTGGTGCCGGCCGCGACTGGCGCACCTGCTGCAGCGCTGCCGGCGCCAAACCGTCCAGCGCCGCCGCCAGGACCGTCTCCGTCAGCCCGCCCCCGCCCCCGCCATCGGGCACCGCCAGTCGGGCTCGTGTCACCAGCCGCCGCAGGTCCAGCGCTGTGAAGCCGCGGCACCGGTCCGCCAGGCGGCGCCACTGCGCCTCAGACAGCGCCGCGCCGCTCAGCTCCCGCAGCTGCACTGCCCGCCCAGCCGAGTCAGCAGCAGCGAGGGTCATCTCAACGCCGAACACGTGTAGGCCAGCAGGGCGGCGGAGGGCGGGGTGAAGTCCAGTTCCCGTGGCCAGCACCACCACCCGGCTGCCGCTGTCTGTTAGCCTAGTCAGCTGCCGCCGGACTGCCGCCGCCAGCTGCGTGAAGTAGGCCCCACGCTGCGACGGCTCGCCGCCCGAGTCCGTCTCCGCGGACGCCAGAGCGTCCAAGGAGTCCAACACCACCACCGCCGGCTGCCGCCGCTCCGCCTCCGCCAGCACTCTTCCCAGCCGCTCCAGCACAGCCTCTGGCTTCTTCCCGAGCAGCGCGCTGCAGTCCAGCAGGGCTGGGGCGGCGCACAGTGGTGGCCGGCTGAGCTCGCGCACCACCTGCAGCGCCAGGGTCGTCTTTCCGACGCCCTGCGGTCCGATGAGCAGCGCGTGCCCGAGGCCGGCACAGGCCAGCGCGCGCCGCAGCCACGACGACAGCCGCGTCTGCTCGGCGCTGTACGCGGTGAATGAAGTTTCCGGTCCCGGGGGCACCGGGAGGGCGAGTTCTGATAGCTGGTCGGCCGGCAGTGGCCAGGATGGCCGTCCTCCCGACCCGTACTCGGCGCTCAGACAGGTGGCGGACAGCTCCACCGACGGAGGCGCCGCCACGCGGAACAGCGCCGCACTATCCGCCTCCAGGACCACGTCAAACGGCCGCAGGGTGCGCTCGTCCGTGAGTCGCAGCAGTGCGCCGGAGCGCCACCAGATGTCAGCATCGTCGCCGAGACACCGCTGCCAGGCGGTCAGCTGATGCCGCACCGTCTCCAGCTGTGACCGCTCCAGCCGCGCTGGCGACGCGCAGCTCAGTTGCCGTAGATCCCTGCCCGCTCCCGGCGCCAGACGCCTCAGCGTGCCCCCCTCACGACGCCAGCCGCAGCTGGCGCGCACCACACCGCAACCAGCACAGCACCAGCCACCGCAGGCGGGGAACATCCACTCAGCTCCAACGGCAGACGCAGCGCGGGGTACATTCTCCTCCGGCTGATCCACAGCCAGGAGCAGGACGACAGCCGGCGGCGGCGGTGTGTCGGTAGAGACACCGCTCAGTTCGCACCAGCCCAGACCACCGGCCGGAGCGTCCTCCGCCAGGCAGAAGCAGACGCGGTTAGCGAAGAACGTCTCGGCGGCGGAGAGACCCTCTGGCGGCGGCAGTGCGTGTACTCTGAGGGTCCAGAGTGGCGGCGGCGGCACGGCAGGGTCTGTCGCTGGAGGTTCCCCCGCCGCCGGCGTGAAGCCAAGCGTCCTGCTGATCCTTTCTACCAGACTTTCACCAGCCTTCTTCGCTTCAGCGTCTCTCTCCGTCATAGGTCCCGCTGCTGGCGGCTCCACCGGCGGAGGCTGTATCTCCAGCTCTGTCATCCGTGCCAGCAGACAGAGCTCTGCCGGCTCCGTCTCCGCCACCGTCACCGTCACCACGTTCCGCGCGTCCAGCCAGACCGGCAGCGCGGCCCCCGGCCACAGACAGCCGGCACGCTCGAGCAGACTGTCCTGCAGGTGTGCCCCGCTCAGTGAGAGGAGCTCGTAGTCGGCGTCACAGCGAGCCCGCAGCACTGCGCGGCGACAGACGGGCGGCTGGACGGCAGTCAGGCTCACAGTCTCTCCAGCGTTCAGACCGAGAGAGCGAGCCAGGTGACGGTGCAGCAGGAGGCGGCCGGGGGGAGCAGTCCACCCGGAGCAGGTCAGGAAGACGGTCTGCCCGGCGGCCGTGCGCGCCCGCAGCGTGGGTCGTGGCTCAGTCGACGGCAGCGCCGCCGGCGGCAGGCAGACGAAACAGCCCGGGCGAGAGTGGAACTCGACCACGAAGGCCATTCTCGGTGAGGCAGAGTGGTGGTTCAGACTTCAGAACAGCGCCTGGGCAGTAACGGGGGAGAGAGAGATGGTGGGGGTGGAGAGACATCACTCACACTCAAGTGCTTGAATCGAACACTGCAGAGCCAGAAAACTAACCGAGCAAGGCCTTTCGATTTACTTATTGCGTGAAAAGAATAGCAGTGCAGGCTAGCAAGCAAAGCAAACGCAGAATCTGGCGTGCAAGATGACGCAACTGAACATAAGTTGCAACAAAACAAAGAGGAAAAATACATATTTTATAGAAAATCTGTTTGCAGTCAATGACGAAACCTGAAAGCGTCGCAGTGCTCTAGATACTTGAAAGGCATAATAGAACACCAACGTCACCAAGTAAATTAGACATCTAGCCAAAAGCAACAGAGCAGCACATAGCTCCCACCAGGCGCCCCACGGCCAACACACACTTGTCACATCTCACCCAAAGGCGGAGAGAGCCAAGCCCGGTCTGAGTGACGTCACAGAGCCTGTGTGACGTCACAGGACCACTCACCCTGGCTCGCTGCAGCTGAGGGTGCTCCAGCAGCTCCACCAGCAGGACCGCAGCGCACGCCGTCTGGGTGACGTCAGACGCGTCGATGACGTAGATGACCCCACGCAGGTCGGCGGTGTAGTAGACGGGCCACAGGGGACTCATACACCCACCTGCGGCAGTGGAGTGCGGACAGTGGCAGATCGGATGTACGAACTGACAAATCAATATAAATATAACCCGAACGTTTGAATAAGTGAACGTTTGAGACTTCGAATGCCTTTACGTCCTCGAGGAAATGGACATGATATTCCCAGAATCCCAGTTACAGATGTCACCAGACGTGTTCACGGTCGCTAGTACCAACTACAGACCATCATGGACATACATAAATGGGTCCGACGCGACAAATCAAGTTGAACCCATCGTGGTGAGACGTCCGACTTTCCGGTTCGAACGTTTATCGACTGGGCTAAATAGGCGATAAACGGTTAAAAGCGCCAAGCTCACATTACAAATGGCAAAGCAAATCGTCAAGTCGTCCCACAAAGAAGACCTACTTATCCGAAATAACCTGGCATTTCTGCTCAATCTGAGCACGGCTGTGCCGTATGAGATGACATCACCACATCACTCACCCAGCTCCCTGACGGTGGCCAGCGGCTTCTTGGCTGTACCGGCGCGCAGGTCGGAGATGTTCGAGCCGACCGTGGGCACAGTGGTGTGCAGCTGCTGCAGCGGCTGGCCGGCCTGCAGGCGCTGGATCAGCGTCGTCTTACCCGAGCCGGCGGGTCCCACCGCCAACAGCATGCCAACACCTCCTGCTGTTCTCCTGCGGCCTGCCATGCAGATATACAATGGCCGGTTACAGACTTGAAAATCTGCCAGTCGGAACAATATCAAAGTCGCGTGTCGATACAATTTGTGTAAAATATCAGCAAAATAAGGCAGTCTCTGTGGGCGTGTTTTCGTCTCAATCTGTGGCACCTCTCACCGGTTCTGGAATCCTGAGAGCGCCACGCACTGAGCACTGGCGGACCCCTACCCACTCTCCCCATTGCATTCGCGGAACCTGTTCCCGCCCTCCCCGCGGAACCCGCCGGGACATAACCGTGACCTTGACCGCCCGGGGTCACCGTGACGTCACAGGTCACTGACCCGCGGCCGACGCTCACGCGGACAGCATCAGCTCAGGGCGTCTCGGGAGTGTGAGCGTCTAGCATTCTCTGCTAGAAGCATTTCATTCGCTGTGGTTCTAAGGCGGTCTCATATCCGATGTCATAATAGCTACTTTTATCGAAGAAAAGCATGAATTGGTGTGATGGATGGCATCAGTTGGCATGAAGAGACCCTATAGAACGCTGACCCGGTGGTTGAGAGGAGTCGGGACTTTGGAGTCAGGAGTGAGTGGTATTGATGGTGTATGGTGGCAGTTGGATGTTAGCTATACCCCATGTGTTGTTGCCAGCTGTGTAGTGTGTCCTATTTAAACAAATTTTAATTAGCTTCTTGTCAGCTGGCTTTCTTGAAGCGTCTAGGGATGTGTAAGATCACTCATGCCTTCATTGTTTGGGCTGTTTGTTGATAACAATATGGGGGTTGAAAGTGATGGACAGTACATTGGGTCAAGGTGGATTTGTCTAAATTGAGTCAATGCATACTGCATAGCATAGCAATCTGTTGTCAGTTATTCTATAGTTGTGGCTGTTTGCTGGTTCTATAGTTTATTCCACCAGTGTCGATTTGTATACTTTTGGGAGGGCCCGCCCCCAATAATTTCAAATTTTAACATTAAACCTATGGCGTTGCATGGTAAGAATCAAATTATAATCAATAAAAAGTTAGCATTGGGGGCCCCCAATCATTTTCAGAAATCGACACCCCTGGTTTATTCCCTTGGATGCATTCTGCCTTGAAGACAACATTTCAAGCACTCATTAGGGACTTGTGTTGCACTTGTGTTGTAGGTCAGCTGAAATGGAAGGTAATAATGCAGTGTTCAGATGCTGCTAGATACTGATAGTAATAGAAAGCTTGCACCTCTAATGACACAGCTAACATTTAAGTATATTCAGCAGTGGTGGTATGGAATGGGTTGAAACATAAAATTGTCAAACCAGGCCTATCATGTTTGATGAAACTTATCCCAACTAATTTTTACATATTTGGGTTTTAACTTTCTGTATCACACATACATATACCAGCATTGTACAATATTTTAGAATGCAGTTTGCATTGTATCCCAGTCACTTAATGCCAAGGAGGCAAGCAACATTCTCTTTCAATTTTTACCTAAAAAAAGTTCACTACAGTTAAATATGGCCCTGCTACTCACTATCCATGACAACCATATATTTTAATAAACCTGTTAAGATGTTTGATCCTAGTCTCTTTGCAAATGAGGCTGATCATAAGTGCAATGTTTAAAAGTGGCTGTTAGTTGTGTGCAGAATTAGTGGGCATGCTTTGGTATAAAGAATATTAAAAAACTGTTTCTAAAAAAGGAGAAATGTCATAAAAATAATGCAATTTTCCTGATAAGAGCAAGCACAAACTGAACAGATTTGTAGGCAATTATTGCATTTTTCATAATTCTACTATGGCTAGAACATAGGTTGTTATCAATGTTGTTGTCAAAACCTATGTTGTTGATGCCAACTCCTGTGGCTCAATTATTAGGTACTAAGATAGTCTTATTTAAACATAGAAAGTTCGGAGAATTTACATAACATTGCATGTGGAGACTGTAAATCCCTTTTTTGGCTACTGGTGTTGTTACACATGGTATCTGAATTGCTGACTATATGAAGTAAATTATATAAATGTGATCATTGCATGCTACTCATATTCCTCTATCATCTTTTTTAAATCTAGTCTGAATGCTTTGTATGGATGACTTTCCGAGGTCAGGAACTGCGCTAAGCAGAGCTTCAGCTTGTTACGCTGGTCCCAAGGCTATTATAAACCCCAAGGCTATTATATACCCCAAGGCTATTATAAACGCTGGTCCTGACCTCACCACCCGATCGTGCAATTCCTGTTGGCCAGCAGAATTTAGACACGAAAGTTTGACGAGCCCGACATCCTTGGCACTAGTTAGGTCGTCGACAATTTCACGGAACCTTACACATCTATAACCAAGGCTATAGAACAACTCTATAACCGCATTTAACTCTTATAGGGCCTTGATTAAACTTAAATGTCTTATAGGGCTTTGATTAAACTTGCCTTTCACAATCAATCAGGGTGCATTGTTCCACGTGCCAGAATCTGCTGCGGGTCGCTTGCGGCCAGCAGCGTGGGGGTAGGGAGGTGGGTATTTCAGTGTAAGTGATGACGTCACACGGGCTGCGGCCATGCCAGCGATTCTCTGCGGGCCGGGAAAAGTCACCGCAGCGACAGCCGGAGTCCCCGCGGCCGCAGAGAGCCGCAGTTGTGTTCAATATTCAGAACGGGCACTCTCGTGGTGACGTATGGAGTAGTGGGCGGAGCCTAATCTTCTGCGGCTGGCCGCCGCCCGCAGCAGATTGCGGTACCGTGAACAGCACTCAAGCTGTTCAAAGTACCGTTGCAAATTCAGGGCCAGCTTTGTTCACTGGGTGCCGCAATCTGCCTCGGTACGCTGCGGCCACAAGGCGTGGGGGTCAGCAGGGACGGCGTGGGGAATGGGTGGTAAGATGAACGTCACGACGGGCTGGCGGCCATGCCGAGCGATTCCTGCGGGCCGGGAAAAGTTCAGCCACTGCAGCGGACCGCCGAGTCGCGGCGCTGCTAGAGAGCCGCCAGCTTGTGTTCATGGCAAGCAACTTCTCGTTGGTGACGTATGGAGTGTGGGCGGAGCCTAATCTCTGCGGCTGGGGCCGCAGCGACCGCAGCAGATATGCGGTACCCGTGATCAGGCACTCAAGCAATGACATTTTAGTTTTGTTTACATCCAGTGCAGTTCATCGGGTGCGGCAATCTGCTGCGGTCGCTGCGGCCTAGCAGGCGTGGGTGATATAATATTACTTCTGGGCGGTTGGGAGGGTAGAGGGACGTTGGGATGGGGTGTAATAATGACTCGTCACACGGCTTGCGGGCCGCAGCGATTCTGTCGGCAGGAAAAAGTAGTCCGCAAGCGACTGCAGAGGCCGCGGTGCGAGAGTGCCGCAGCTTGTGTTCATGAGGCGCGCACTCTGCGTGGGTGACGTATGGAGTTATGGGCGGACCTAATCTATCTTTGGGCTTTGGCCGCAACGACCTGCAGCAGATTGCGGTACCCGTGAACATGCACTCAGGTTTAACATCTAATTGGTATATGTTCTTTTTGTGCGTGAAGATATGCTCGACAAAGTTTCTTACTTTCTTTGTGACCTGTATTCTAGACAGCTACATAGTTTTGAGCGGTAGGTTTTGGGTTTTGATAATCCGCAAGTGAACTCATAATGTATTTATAATCTAATCATATAAATATAGATCCAAAGTAACTTTTTTACTGTTCCTGGTGCTATAGCAATATTTGCTTGCTATTTGCTTGCGGAAAAGCAACTCAAACTCGAGAACCAAATAACATATTTTTGCATTAGTTTACATTTTGCAGCCACACAAATATTCATTTAATTATTTTGTATCCCGACTTAACTTTCTGGCATCCGGGACCAATCAAAGTGCAAGAATGGAGTATATGCACGTTTGTGAGAAAATACACCAAACGAAAGAGGATATATTGCTATTCTTAAAATATATAATATTTTTACTTCATAACTACAACCCTTCTTTCTAGCAATAGGTAAACTTAATTTGCGAAGCAAGAAGAGTGTTTACCGTACTTGAAATGGTGACGTCCACAGGCTATGAGTAGCTGAAATTCGCTAATGCTTAAGAGATTGATAATTTAGATCTTTGAGCCTCGATTGTGGAATGCGGATTGTAGTTCAGACCACAAAATAAAAACATTTGGTTTGAGTTAAAAGTAGGATTGCATATTTCATTGGTATCAATTTTTGTCTTGCAATTACATGATAGGAAGTTTAAAGGAAAACGAAAAACTTTGGTAAGGCTGCGTACTAAATTAAATTAAAGGTGTTATATCCACAATATTTACCTGCTGACAATAAAAGACAAAGAATTGACAGCAGAAATAACGTTTTATAGCACAAATTAAATAGTAAAAATGAAACAATGCATAGTTAAAAACGCAGACACTCGTATTGAAAGAATAAAACAAACTATTAACACAGGTATAAGTTTGGATATAATTTAAAGTAGCCCAGAAAGTTGATGTCAGTTATCTAGTAGTTTGAATAGAATTATCATTAAAGAAGTGAAATAAAATGGAAATGAGTAAAATATGTTGAGCTAAATCCAGTTGAATTTTTGCGCAATAATAACAGCAGGTACTTCACAATTCGTTGTATCCTGAATGAAGCTCCCATCTCTCCAACATAGCGAGCGTGGAAGTGATAGCCTGTGGACGTCACACCACTGAAGCGGTGTCTCCGGGTAGATACCGAGTTTTACGCAAGTGGTGCAGTTTTTGCACAGCGCAGCCTTAATTAAATGTTTAAGCATGTTTTAGTCTCAGATAAAAAAAATTAAAGTTACCGCAATGAATCAGAAAAGATACTCTTTCTCTGCATATAATACATTAAGCAATAAGTTCTTTCTCGGTGAGCCGACTCGGACCCTCGTCGATCATAGGGCACTACGTCAGTGGAGCACTATTCAGCTAGTCCACCTTATTCATTAATAACCCCAGCAGAGATCCGTCATGTGTGCCACCGGCAAGTTATCATTTAGAGGTTGGTAGTTTGGCAGCCAGGATGCAGTTAGGTTCGCTCACGTTGCCACGATCCCGGTAGGCCTAGAGGCTCGCAGCTAGGCAGACAAGTACAAGGTCTCTCGTCATTGCATCAGACAGGTCCAGTTAACGCACGATACTAAGTTTCACCTCGACCACAGCGAAGAGCAAGCACCGGTGTCTCAGTCGAGTTTCATGCGGTCAGTTGGGAGCACGAGTTTTATCGACCGATTCGACAAGATTGAGGGTTGAGGAAACGGAGAGGTTGAGTATCGTTCCTGAAGTGCAGAAGACGATGTGAGGCGTCGATTTATAGTGTCTCCTTCTTGGCTGACCTGTAGAGAGTGTAAGTGATAATTCGGGCACGTTGTATCTATGTAGAGATATAAACGTCTTATAGTGGACACATGAGTGAAGTGTTTGTTGGACTGTACCATTAAAGACTTGTAGTGTGAGGACGCCCACGCTTCACAACCTATCTCGACGTCTAGCAAAATAGGCTAATTACCACCTCATACCATATTCCTTACAATCGGCATAGAAAATGTTACATTTTTGCGTTATATCACTAATGCGAGTGTTCTGTTCCCAAGACATTTTTTAGCTTCCACGACTATGTAAAATAGGACATTGATATAGCAGTGTAAATGTTCATTGGCTTCTGTCGCCATTCGCATACTCCCATGTCACCTCAGAATAATATGTATTGATGAGCGCTAAATTCTCAGTGAATGGAGTCTTTGGTGGGTGAGGTAGACTGTGACAGCGCTCCGCGATGTGCCCTCAACTCATATACTGGGGCCTATGGTTTACGGCTAGAAACATGGACGGGACTCGTGGGGCAGATACTGGCAATATTGGACATCCGCACGACCAGGCACCATCAAATTGATTCATTAAGGTTTAATTCGCATCATAATACTAATTCCTTTTCGGCTCTGAATCACCGCACCTATTCACGTAGTTTGCCCAACTAGGTGAAATGTTTGACTCAAGTGCTATTAGGGGTGACACCGCGTGGTCTTCAGTAGGAGAACATTCTTGTCTCACACTCATCCACCTAACTCTTTACATTCAGTCAAATAATAATACTGTTTCTCACGCGCACCGCTTCAACCGGTGCTTCGTTCGAATAAATATTCTTTTGTTCTACGAACACACTCGCTTTTTTGTCATTGCTCTCTCAAACACAACGAGGGTTGGGAGGCAGAACAATCGAATGAGAGTTAAATATATAGGTTGGATATTTATATATTTCAGCAAGCCCTCTCTGATGGAGTGGCCAGAGGGGTGTTTGGTGGGTTGTATTAGGTTTGTCATGATACCCGCTTGCTTGTGGATTTGTCTTCTCACTCTCGCACATGCAACGGATATTTCAGCTACATAGTGGCTACTGCGACTAGAGGCCGCAAGCTATTCTTATATTTTGTATCACTCTAGAAGAGTGCGGTACTTTACGCCATTATATTAATTCATAGGTTGTTCCGGGTATTCTTGGATCGAGTACTTTGTATTCGCCGCTCTATTATATAATACTTTTAGGCCAGTCTTTGCGGGTATCGATGGCGTGCGAACTTTATAGATAGGCCTCGTGTTAGCTAGCCTAGGGTTTATCTGGTTTGGCCGCATCGATTCGCAAGCATGGGATAATCACTATTAAAAGAGATTTCATTCTCGGATTCGTCGAAAATTTAATGGATTATATTATCTCATAATAAGGTTTTCCGTTGCAGCTGAGGGTGTGTCATCTCCATGGCTGCATTAACAGTCCTGGTTATAGAGGGTCTATTTAGATTGCTTATTATAGGTGTGTATGTTGTGGTGGTGTCTTCGTTAGGAACTGTCTTGACTCTTGACTGAATTTAGTGTTTACGTTGGACCTATTAAGTCTTTTATACTTTTTAGCTATATAGATCTATCCGTCTTCGGACCTTGAGCGTACTTTTTATTTACAGGCCTTAGTAATCATTCATATTTATACTCTGGAGATTTGGCATCAGTGTGGATTCCATGCCCCGACTGGACGATTATTCCTAGAATTGGCCTGTGGACTTGTTAGTGTGGACTAGACGTTGATATCATGGGTTTTCGTTTTCGATCGGACTTTATGGCTATATATATCATTTTTTTTTTTTTATTGTGGGTCTGTGCGTGTTCGGCGGATTCGGACTTTAACGTTGGGACTTACTGTTACTAGCCTGAGGTGGGACTGCAGTTGCTCGAGACTTCGGTGTTGTTGACTTGGAGTAGAGACTGAACGTTGATGCTTGGTCTGTGGTGGGACTATGGAGAGTCGAGTGTGCTTTTGCCGGTGTCGGTGGGTATGGTGGCACAGTACCTTGGTGTCTGTGTTGACGTAGGATATCTTGATCTCGTGCAGCTGGTTCCTGGGTCGTGGAACTGACGTTTATGGTTAGGGGTTTAGGTTAGGTTAGGTTAGGTTTAGGTTAGGTCTAGGTTAGGTAGGTTTAGGTTTACGGTTAGGTTAGGTTAGGTTAGGTTTAGGTTAGTTAGGTTAGGTTATGGTTAGGTTGGTTAGGTTAGGTTAGGTTAAGGTTAGGTTAAGGTAGGTTAGGTTAGGTTAGGTTAGGTTAGGTTAAGGTTAGGTTAGGTTAGGTTAGAGGTTAGGTTAGGTTAGGTTGGTTAGGTTAGGTTTTTAGGTTAGGTTATGTTATGTTATGTTATGTTATTTATGTTTGTTATATTACGGGAAAGTGGGCTCTAGAGTTATTTATTTTCTATAATTATCGGAAACCTATAAAATCCTAGATTTCTTCTGGACCATTTTTGTCGAGAAAAAAGGATTTGACTAAAATCTCTAGAATGGTCAAATCCTAATGTGGTAGCACTGGAAAGTTTTGTTGACAGTTGACACAGACCCTTTGAACTGCAGAGATGATGACCAAAAATGGTCGCTCGCAGTGGTTTAAAATAACGGCGGTGATAACCTCTCCTCTCCCCCGGTTAGAAATTGTAAGGTAAGAGTACAGAATATGTGTCTAGAAACATGCAGAATGTTCAATAATCAACTTTAGTGACTGAAATAGTAAAAGTTTTGAAAACATCTAAAAACGCTAAGGGGGAGTCCGCGTGTTTTGACCGCTGAGCTCCATTAAAAAGTAATAGACAGTATGTTATGGCGCTAATTGACCGAGTTTGTCTGCGTGCCCATAACTGTTGTTAAAAACAATCTTAAAGTAAAGACAATTGTTATGGGTAGCCTGGATATGGATGTCGCAGGAATTGATCAGACTCACTTAACATGTCAGTTGGGGCAAACTAACGGGAGGCGATCAAAAATGGATCGATCAAAAATAGATCGTGCACGTCAACAAAATGGGTGGAGCAATGCCCTTAATAAGGAGATCCGATCTAAAAATTGATTTTATTTTGCTGAACATCCTCACCTTCAACCCAATTTATCACGCTAAAAAAAATGCTCATGCCACGCGCTAATTTTGTTTTCATTGATTGGCACGAATCACTCGATCATAATGCATGTACCCGGCAAAATTGATGTTGGCTTTTGGCATCTGACTTTGGGCATTGCCAAAAAGAACCAACATCGATTTTGCCGGTACAGGCATATATGATCGAGTGATTCGTGCCGATGCAATTGAAAACAAAATTAGCGCGTGATGAGCATTTTTTTAAGCGTGATAATTGGTTTCAAGGTGAGGATGTCAGTAAATAAATCCATTTTTAGATCGGATCTCCTTATAAGGGCATTGCTCCACCCATTTTGTGACGTCACAATCTATTTTTTGATCGATCCATTTTGTATTGCCTCCCCGTAGTTTGCCCAACTGATGTGCCCTGTAGGGCCTCTGATAATAACACGCCTTGGAGGGCCTCTGATAATAACACGCCCTAGAGGGGGCAGATCTTGCCACTTTGTGATCTATAAAACCACACGACATAGCGACAAGCAGAAGGCAAAGTTGGATAGATTGAGACAAGCTCTATCGAAAGTACCTCAGTATTTTTTAGGTCAGGGCTATATGAAGGCCACTAGAGATCATCAAAGATCATATTTGGCATATTAAGAACTTTGCTGCAGGTACCCCTAATTATCTAAAAAGCTATGATAGCTAGGAGCAAATGCTATTAAGCAATAAAAAGCTCTTGATATTTGTAATTGACCTAGTTGTCCTCAAATTTGAGCTCAGGTGAATATTCTAGCCTCCAGAGGTCATTGAAGGTCAAAAAGGATATTTTTGCAGAAAAGTGTTTTGATAATAACTTGTTAACTAATGTCAATAAAGTAATTATTTGGATGCTAACATGTTTTTCTCGTCAATGCGCTTTGAATAATGTTCATTTTAACCTGTGAGGTCAATTTCGAAATTTGACCTCAGGTCAAGGTCAAGTGGTGACCCAAGTAGGTCATGTTGCATATTGAATGACGTGTCTCGACGAGACAAACACATAGGTACCATTTTCACGTCTCTATCTTCATTATGTTGAGAGTTATTGACAAATCAGTATTGGTGGTCACAAAACTGACCTGACCATAGGTCACCGATATCAGAAATCTGAGATAAACAAATGGTAGGTATCCATGACCTTATGACATCCGGAAAGCTTGAAATCGATCGTTTGAAAACTGTCTGCATACGACCAAACACGTTTTGTAGGTGAGGTCATGTGACCTGGTCTGGTGACCTGACCTGACATGACCCGAGACCAAGCATTTATCATAATGTGGATAGTTTATTCTCGAACAGGTATGTCAAAAACAGGGGCGCTGCGCGCCGCCGTTTTTCCGCTATGGTCGAAAAACAGGAGGGGTGGGCGATTTTAGCCCCTCCCCCTCCAGGACGCGTTTTAATGGCTACAAGCGATTCATAGGTTTCGTCCCAATTTAAACTTATGTCTTCAAGATTATACAGGTTTTGTCTCAATCGGACATTATGGCTACACAATAATTTCGGTTTTGTTTCCATAAGACTTAAATAAATGCTTGTGCAGTTGTTACTAAGGAGAGGATACAAATCACTGATCACTCTTGGAATGCGTCGCTGTCCCGAAAACATGTGAATGATGCCCATATGTGTACAACTTAAGCTCGCTCAGTTATCCTACTCCACTTACACCTCTTGGGAATCTTATAAGGCCGGCCATCACTGGGATAGCGCAGCGCGTGCCGAAAGCGTGCGCTTTTCGCCTACGAGGTCAGCGTGAAGCGGACCAGCTGCGCCTGCGTCTCCTGATCATGGTCTGCATGCTGTACCCGGGCGCATGCGCCGCCGCCAGTGCACCAAAGGGTTGAATACAAATGCTTCGGAAATTCATTTTCTCAGAAAGTAAGCGCAATATCGCCAAGTCGTCCGGCATGCGCAAAGCTACTACCTAACTTTGTGAATGTTTTGGTAGACTTCAGTTGACCGTAGGCGTTTTTTAGGGGGCTGGGGGGGGGGAGATGACACACGGATGGAGGTGACACGATACACATTGGGTGGACCTTCACATATATTCCGGTATTCTCTCACATATGTACCGATATGTCTTCAAAGAATGAATTTTGTATAAAATTTTGTATTTTTAATTATTTTTCGGGGTCAAAAATAAAAAATATGCCAATTATAAATGGCCAGTTTGAAGACAATATCATTTCCTCTCTTTTAACTTTTTTGGTTTGCCATTTGCTTCAAAAATCGATTTACTACGATTTTGCAAACATTTATCGTTTTTCTAACAAAAATGTCATGACATGACGTCACTAAAACGTTATTATCTCCCAAAGTAAGTTATCATTGTCAGTGATTTTTTTTCTTCAGAAGACTTATAATTGATGCACCATAAGGTAATAAAAATTTGACGTCGCCATCTATCATCGTTTTCAAGTTATTGAGAATATCCTAATCCAGGAGGGGGATAAATTTATCCCCCAGCGCCGCGCTGGTTAAAAAATTATCGCCAGTATTATTCATCTGGAAGGTTGTATGTGACAAATATTTGCGAATATTTATAACTCACTGATCACCAGCTGGAAATTTGTATTCAGCCTCCACTAAACATCTAATGTTAGTTGTCACCTGTGTTAGTTTTTTTCTTTCTCTCGTATAGTTAAGGTTGTCTGACTAATTTTCCCTCCTGCTCTCTCCTACGCATTCAGTTATCTGATTAACCACATCCCTCCTGACCTTTTTATTTTCTTGTTTTCCCTTTTCCCTTTTAGCTGTCTAGCCATATCCCATCCTCACTTCTTCCATATTATGTTTGAGCAAATTGACCTTTGTTGTCGGTGCCCCCCAAACCCCAATAAACAAACAACATGTTGTGCCTTAAACACCTCCCTCCCATTCATCCCCTTCCCTTATCATCTTATCTTATCTTGCTCTTATCATCTCCCCTGTGCAGTTCTCTGACTGGTTGCCACTCTCCCATCCGGCAGCAGACGGCTGAGCGGGCAGCATCATGTCGCTCCGACCGCGCCAGGTGGACTTCGACACCACCTGGAGCGGCATCCGCGAGACTCTCTCGGGCGTCATCACGCTGGGCACCGTGCCGCGCGAGGTCTGGAACGATCGCTTCGCCGACGTCTACGCCCTGTGTGTTGCCTACCCGGAACCGCAGGCGGCGCGGCTCTACAGCGAGATCAAGACGTTCCTGCGTGAACATGTGGAACACCTCCAGCATCATATCCGAGAGGCAGGCGACGCCAACCTGCTCTCCTGCTACCACAAGGCGTGGTTCGTCTACAACAAGGGCTCGCACTACCTGGACAAGCTGTTCATCTACCTCAACATCCAGCACTTGAAGAAGAAGAAGGTGACGCTGTCGGACCTCATCTACGGCGGGTGCGAGGCGGACGGCGACTCTGCGATCCTGGAGATCCGCGAGCTCAGTCTGTCGCTGTGGCGGCGCCACATGATCGAACCCTTCCAGGAGGCGCTCGTGCGCCAGCTGCTGGAGCGCATCAACACCTACCGACAGGGCGGCCTGCCCGACGGAGAGCATGGTGTGATCCGTGACGTCATCCTGTCGCTGGTCGACGCTGAGGGCTACAAGAAAGCCAACGAGCTTGAGCTGTACGAGACGGTGTTCGAGAAGGCCTACCTGCGCGCCAGCGGTGAGTACTTCGGACGCACTGCCAGCCAGCTGCTGCTGGAGTGCGACGTATACGGCTACATGGCTCGTGTGCTACAGGTGATCGCTGACGAGCAGCTGCGATGCATCAGCTACCTGAACTCCAGCTCGCACGGCCGTGCGCTGGCCGAGCTGCGCGCCCGGCTGGTGGAGGACCACCTGGACCTGATCCTGGCCGAGGTGCCGACCATGGTGCGCGAGGAGCGGCGCGGCGACCTGCGCCACCTGTACGAGCTGCTGCGGCCGCTGCAGCGCGCCGAGCCGCTGCAGCAGCTGGTTCGGCAGCTGGAGGAGCACGTGCGAGCTGTCGGTGTGCAGCGGCTGCTGTCGGGACGCGGCACCGACAGCCCGGCCGCCTTCGTCGACACGGTGCTGCACGTGCACGAGAAGTACTCGGGGCTGGTCGGCGAGGTGTTCCGTGATGATCAGCTCTTCACGGCGGCTCTGTGTCGCGCCTGCTCGGCCGTGGTGAACCACCGCGACGCTGGCGACAGGCACTGCGCCGCGCCCGAGCTGCTCGTGCGCTACTGCGACTCGCTGCTGAAGAAGTCCACCAAGGGAGTGACAGAAGCGTCGCTTGAGGAGCGGCTGGGCACGATCGTGACGATATTCAAGTTCGTCGAGGACAAAGACGCGTTCCAGAAGCACTACCAGAAGTTCCTCTGCAAGCGGCTCATGTATGACAACACGGTCAGCCTGGACTCGGAGGAGGTGATGGTGACCAAGTTCAAGCAGACGTGCGGCTACGACTTCACCAACAAGCTGTCGCAGATGCTGCGTGACGTGAACGTGTCGCAGGAGCACACACAGCGCTTCTGCGCGTTCCTGGCGGAGAAAGGCGTCACGCTCAACCACAACCTCGCCATCAAGGTGATCCAGTCGGGCGCCTGGCCCATCCCCATCACGAGCATCGTCGAGTTCCGCGTGCCGCAGCAGCTCGAGCAGAGCATCACCAACTTCGAGGAGTTCTACAAGGGCAAGTTCAGCGGCCGTAAGCTGTCCTGGTTCCATCACCTGAGCCACGCGGAGCTGCGCCTCGGCTACCTCCCGCGCATGTACCTTGTCACCCTCCACACCTTCGCCATGGCGATTGTCGTGCTATTCGAAGACGCCGACTCGCTCTCCGTGGACGAAATCCAGCTCACCACTGGCTTGCCTGATGACCACCTCGCGCGCAACGTGCAGGCGCTGGTCGACGCCAAGCTGCTCACCTGCGACCGCACACCGGTCTCCTCACCGGACGCCGTGCTCTCGCTCAACATGGCCTTCGCCAGCCGACGCACCCGCTTCCGCGTCCAGACCGCGCCGGCACCGCGCGAGGCGCAGGCCGAGGTGGAGCAAACGCAGCGCGAAGTAGACGAGGGACGCAAGATGTGTCTCCAGGCGGCGATTGTCCGGATCATGAAGGCCCGCAAGCGGCTGCGGCACAACGAGCTGGTGCAGGAGGCGCTGGTGCAGACGCGAGCGCTCTTCACGCCGCAGATACCCATGATCAAAAAGTGCATCGACGTGCTCATAGACAAGGAGTACTTGGCGCGCGTGGCGGACAGCACGGACGAGTACACCTACGTGGCGTGAGCGCGCGCTGCTGACCGTGCGGCGCGCGGGTGTGCGTGTGCTGGCGCGCGTGGAGTGTCAAAGTGTGAGACTGACGTGATTCTAATGCTTCTGGTCAGTGCAGTGCTATTGGCGGGCTGTTGATGTATAGGCAAGTAAGTGTATTACGTGGGGTGGGAGTGGCACGTTTGCGGGCGTGTTACTGTTGTGCAGCTCGGGCTGTGGTCAATAGTAGTTCATCGCTCATGGAGCCCGTCTAAGGAGAGAGGTGAGGGAGGCGCAGGGGAGAGAGGAGAGGCTCTTGTCTAAGTGAGGGACGGGTGAGGGAGGCGCAGGGGAGAGAGGAGAGGCCCTTGTCTAAGTGAGGGACGGGTGAGGGAGGCGCAGGGGAGAGAGGAGAGGCCCTTGTCTTAGTGAGGGAGGCGCAGGGGAGGAGAGCCGCTCGTCTTGGGGAGGAAGAGGCGAGCGAGGCGCATGGGAGAGGGAAGGGGATGTACAAACTTGTCCAAGCTTCCCTTGTCTGAGTTTGGCGCGGCAGGAGTCACCATGTGGGCAGCTCGACTGGGTCCGGATCACCAGCTCAGCCTGCCGACACCAGTGGAGGCGCCCAGCGTCTGGGAGACAGGGAAGGTCGGTGACGACGGTAGACTAGAGAGTGGACTGTTGGCGCTGAGTGTAGGCCGAGTTAAAACTGCCAACACCAAATCAGCCAGTGCTCTGGCCCATGCACAGAGTTTTCGCCAGTGTAAAGTAAACTGTGTATGGTTGATGTGAGGTGTGTGTATTTATGTACTTAGTCGCTAACTAAAAAGAAGCTGAGGAGCAATGCCTATGGGCAACGTCCTTGGGGTGATGTGTTGCAAGCAACTGTTTTACAATGACATTATGTTGTACGGATTGAGGTGCAATGTAGACACTGAGCACTGTTGTTCTGCTATGCTCTGATAACATATTACATGACATTATAGTGGAGAGTTTGTTATTGGTTTAGTGTTTCATTATCGCTGACCCGGTAAACATATTTGACGGATTGAATGGATTGAGCAATTTGGAATAGCGATCACAATTATGATCAGCGGAATGCTTGATATACAAAATGGGCGCCATATAACTCTTTTGTTGCGGCGCCCTTAAGCCCAAATCATCATCATCATCATCATATTGATATACAAAGAGTACGTTACAAATGCACAACGTTAAAAAACGCAATATTTTGCATTGCTAGCTTGACATAAATTCAGTGAGGTCGTTTACACTTGACCCAAACCAGACTTGTAAGTTGTAACACTTGCTATTTTTAAGTCGACTCAAGTCTGACTCAACAGCCAAAGAACTGACTCGACTCTTGACTCAAGTGCTGTTAAAAAATGAATCGATTCTAATCTAACTCAAGTACTGTTTTAAAGAACGGAGTCGGCTCAACCAACAAATATATTTGATTCAACCCAATTTGACTCATTAACATGTTTAATTATTACTCGTGGACGGGTAGTGGAGTCGGGTGTCACCGTCAGCAGGAACGCATTTAAACTAGCGTAAACTGGTATGCTCACTGCTCAGGGGGTGTCAGAAGAATCGCATTTTATCTAGTGTTACAATGTTTGCTCGGGGGGGGGGTGTCGACTGTCGAGTCGACTCCGGTTTCTTATTTGTTTGAGTCGACTCAATTGTGACTCACAGTCGAAGAACTGACCGACTCTTGACTCAAGTGCTGTTTCAAATTGATTCGACTCGACTCTTAACTCATCCGAAAATGTCTGACTCATGACCCAAATCTAATCGGTTACAAATCTGACCCAGACGGTCATGTATTCACACAGATCATCACAACGATCATCCCTTCTATTGGTATTTCTTATAATGCTCGCACCATGATCGATTTCACAATTAAAAGACAATGTTATCTTAGGTTGAACTGTTTAACGAAGCATGGTCGTTGAGCAAAGGGCGGCGTCACCTTCCAAAAGTGTGTGTGTGGGGGGGGGGGGTGACGGTGACCGGTTAGGCCATTTGGAAGTTCCGTTCTTTAACTCCGATGCAAAAAACGTCATAAATTCGTAATGTTAAAATCCGGATTGAGAAAGTTATTTTTTAGAGGAGGATACGCCCCCCCAAATCCACCGTGTCCCTTTGGCGCCGCCCTTGGTTGTGGCATACAATGACAGAACCGAATCAATCGCAGCATTTTTTATGGCGTTTTTTAATAACTACCTTGGTAGTAGAGCCACATTGGTAATTGCTCGTAATCGTGAGTGATAGTCGTATACCTTTACACATGTAACGGAAATATTCAGAGCAGCATTGTGTTGAATGTTGTGACTTGGCACGTAATGCTGAACCTCGCCCAGCGCAGCACGGTGCACAGGTAGCCGCCGAGCATCGTAATCCTTCAGTGGCAGTGGGTTAATGTACACATGGGGCTATATATTTTAGATTGCAATTCAACTGTGCCGCCTTTTCTAGCACACGTGACATTACGCACGTGCCCTCAGGTGGCAGTCGTGTATGCGTGGTGGCGTCCGGGCTTTACCACTAAGCGACTGTCGTCTCGTAGTCTGGGTCTCACGCAGACCAGGAGAGGGAACCGAATCCCCCCCCCGCCAGTGGCCAGACTCGAAGCCGGTACCCCCGGATCCCGAACCCAACGAACTGCCAACTGAGTCACCCGGACTCCATTGCATTCAAGCGACTCTGATCTAACCCTGTCACGTCCACGAGTCCACGGTACTCCCTTCTGTTTCATCTTGGTCAGTGTCAGCCGTCAGGTCACTGTGACGTGTGATATTAATCACTGTGCGCAATCCCCCTATTTAGTCATTTGGTAAGTAGATTCCCAACATGAACACATGACTTTCACAGCGCCTCGTCATGGCGACTTGTTGAATCTGTATTTCTGCTTCGGCCAGCGGATGACACGGTTTATCTGATTCCAGAACATCTCGTTACACACGCAATAAACAGAGTCCAATTTAGGCGTATTCCTTGTGCTACAGACTCATTGTGTCCGTATTCCTTCAGAGTCGGCAATTTCACAGAGTCGCCTTTCCAACACACGATTATCATTCCATCACACAAACACTGTCCCGGGCAAGAACACTAGCTGTTTATTACTGAGATAAAAATGACATGACAGCTGGAATAAATAGCAATTCACGCGCGCAGAGCCAGACATTCGCGCCCAGCCGCCTGTCACCAATGTTCGCGCGGCGCGCGAGCTCACACGCGCGCATTCGCACACAAGGCGGCCGGTAGAGACACAAACGCCGAGAGCGCAAACGCCGAGACAGAGAGAGAGCGAGCGAGCGATGCGGAGAGAGAAAGAGAGCGGGACAGAGAGCGACAGAGCAGAGAGCAACAGAGTCGGCGAGAGACGGCAAGCGGGCCGGAAACCCAGGCGGTGTGGACAGGCAGAGGTCGCGGGCACGTGCACACATCTCGTAGAGAACAAACAAAACAGCTCGGGGCGGTGTGTGGTGTGGGGGTGTTGTATGTGGCGGGGCGGGGGCAGGGGCGGCGGCGGCCAGTGACGGTGATACACACGCGGCCGGCGCGGCGGCCCGGCCCGTGTTTTGATTGGCAGACGACACACGGAGCGCGCGCGGCGGGCCGGCCGGCCGGCGCGGGCGGCGCCCCCGCGCGCACGCGACTTTGTACACTGGCGGCGCCCGGTGGCGGCTCAGCCGTGCGGCGGAGTTCGTTCACATGGTCACCGCCAGGCGCCGCCACGGCTTGCGGGCGGCTCGGCGCAGTTCGGGTGGCGTCAGACGGCGACGCATCCGCCTGCGCACGACGGACGCGGGTCAGACGGGTCAGGTCAGCAGGTAGACAAGGTCAACGAAAAGTGGCACGGCGATGAACACCACGACATATTCCATGAAGTCCAGGCAGCCCCTGTGCGTGTTCACAATGTTTTCAATGTGATTTGCGCACAGGTTAACATGATACGACACGACTGATCCAAAGCCTATGACAGGGAGCCCGTGGAGGATGCGCCAGTGTATCCGAACACACACGTTTGCGGCATCACTCACAGCAGGAATGTCAAGCGGTCCTGAAAACTAAGCAAACAGAACAGCAAAACAAAACAGTGTTATTTTTTACTTCTCACTTCGACCCACATCTCCACTTCAACTCTTAACTCTCAACAAAAAACACATCCGACATTCCCACTACCCAGTTCATATTTTCAACAAAAAAACACTCAAACTCCCGTCTGAAGGTGCTCCATCGAAAATATTCCACACTCAACTACCCCATATCCGACTTCTTCAAACAGAACCCTTTACCAAACGATAACGATTATTTGACCTTTGGGTGCGCCAACTACTGCGGTCGCCGAGGTCGCTTGGCGCACTGAATCCCTAACCGAACACATCACACCACGATCCCGGGATACAACCCTCCCCGCACCGCCTTACTACATATCACCTCAACACAGCCTGTGAGCGCGGCTTACTTGGTGTTGGCATTGGCCACGTGAAACACATCGTCGGGCGCGTCCGACAGCGGGATCACCCTCTGCCGGCCGCCACCGAGGCGGGTCACCGTGGCGATCTTGGCGCGGCCACCGCCATTCACGTGGTGGCCGGAGGATCGGGGCGGCGCCACCGGCTGCAGCTGAGACACAAACGCACCGGTCAAACGGGCCACGGAACGCACCGGGTTAAACGGGCCACGGAACGCACCGGTTAAACGGGCCACGGAACGCACCGGGTTAAACGGGCCACGGAACGCACCGGTCAAACGGGCCACGGAACGCACCGGTCAGACGGGCCACGGAACGCACCGGGTTAAACGGGCCACGGAACGCACCGGGTTAAACGGGCCACGGAACGCACCGGGTTAAACGGGCCACGGAACGCACCGGGTTAAACGGGCATCGGAACGCACCGGGTTAAACAGGCCACGGAACGCACCGGTCAAACGGGCCAGGGAACGCACCGGGTTAAACGGGCCAGGGAACGCACCGGTCAAACGGACCACGGAACGCAACGGGTCAAACGGCCAGGGGAACGCACCGTAAAAGGGGCCAGGGAACGCACGCGGGTCAAACGGGTCCACCGGAACGCACCGGTCAAACGGGCCAGGGAACGCACCGTCAAACGGCCACGGAACGCACCGGTCAAACGGGCCAGGGAACGCACCGGTCATACGGGCCACGGAACGCACCGGTAAACGGGCCACGGAAACGCACCGGTCAAACGGGCAGGGAAACGCAACCGGGTCAAACCGGGCCAGGGGAACGCACCGGTCAAAAGGGCCAGGGAACGCACCGGTCAAACGGGCCACGGAACGCACCGGGTCAAACGGGCCAGGGAACGCACCGGTCAAACGGGCCACGGAACGCACCGGTCAAACGGGCCAGGGAACGCACCGGGTCAAACGGACGCGGGTCAGAGAGTGCACCGTTCAGAGATCAGAGGGTACAAGGATCACACAGGTCAGAAGGCGGAGGTCACAGGTCACAAGGTGCACGACACAGGACGCTAGTCGTCCAGAAGTGGGAAACAAAGTGACTAAGACCAAGGCCGGGAAATCATGCCTAGATTTGTGTTCTTGTCACATACACTTCGTTCGACTATCCCTGGCCACTGCCAAAATGAAGTTGTACAAACTTGAGCGGCATGTCCTCCCAGGATTCAATTTGTATGATGAAGCTGCTAGCGAGTAATGTGACATCAGAAATAGTGATACCCCTGATAGCACTGGTCCAAGGTCTGGTGGCTTATTGGGTGCCTCCTGCTGTCTGCTCTGGCCGGAGCAGACCACAGTGGCGGTACACGTAGGCCACTGAGTGCCCCCCCCCCTCCCCGCGAGTTATACGGCTCTCGCTCTCTCGCCCTCGTCGCCCCTCTCGCTCTCAGTTCGCTCTCTCGCCTCTCTCCGCTCTCGCTTGCTCTCTCGCTCCTCTCGCTCTCTCCGCCTCTCTCGCTCTTCATCGCTCTCTCGCTCTCTTCGCTCTCCTCGCTCTCTCGCTTCTGCTCGCTCTCGTCGCTCTCTCGCTCTTCTCGCCTCTCTGCTCTCTCGCATCTCTCCGCTCTCTCGCTCCTCTCGCTCTCTCGCTCTGTCTCGCTCTCTCGCTCTCATCGCTTCTCTCGCTCCTCTCGCTCTCGTCTCTCTCTCTCTCTCTCTCTCTCTCTCTCTCTCTCTCTCTCTCACACTCACCGGCGCAGTAGCGGTCGGAGCTGGGATAGGCGTGATGGAGACCGAGTCACGCGGACGCTTCGAGATGCTCACTGAAACGCACACACGCACATAGTCAGATACGCGCACTTCAAATCAGGGTCACACACACCCACAGTCGAACAAGTGACATAAAGTAAGCTGTGGTACTCTCGAGGAATGTCCAGAACACCATTTACAGACGCACACACATGAAACGTACCAAGGAGATGTCACCACAACGAAATTAGCGTAAGCAAGGCCCACCAGGTACCAACGCCTCCAGACATAGTTCAGCAGCTCCATGATTTAACCCACTCGATGCACATATGCACACTTTATTCCCTCCTCTGGTGGGGCGAGAGACTCCACCAGTCTCTCGCCCCACCAGAGCCGTCCCACATAACGCGACCGTCTATCCACCCTGGCTGCCCGCAAACACGTCCCCTACATCCCTTACCGTCGACGCCGTTGGTCTCCTCATACGGCCGCTTCCTCATGAGTGTGACGCTCGAGTTGAGCTGGATCTTGCTCTCCACCTGTGTGTAAATCAGGCTGCCGTCTGCGGAAAAGAGGCGGGGGTGAGCCAAACGTCACTTGCCGCGCACTCAAGTGTCGCCGCCATGACACCGATCGGCCACAGCGGTACGGATGGTAAGTAACAGCATCGAAACTAACAGATTGACAATGCTGCTATCCGCTACACAATACAGCCATTTGGATCTTTGTTCATTCTGAATAGCAAGTCAAAACTCTGTATCATATGTCCTTCTGTAGGAGCTAAAACATCGACAATGCTGCTACCCGCTTCACAGTGCGGCTACCCGCGAGTCTTTGTTATCCTGACCACCATGCTGCTTCTGAATATCACGTCCAACTCGGCACCACATGACGGGTTTCAGTTCCAGCTAAGTGGGGAGGCCGAGTCGTGACAGGTGACCGTAAAACACACATCACGACATCGCGTGATCGGCCAGCGGACGGACAGAGCAGAGTGCACCGCACCTGGCCAGCTGGTGAACAACCCAGCTGCGGTCACGGTGCAGTCATGCAGTCATCAGCCGGCAGGGCCTCCACTACCCCGTGGCACTAACAAAAATGAGAGGGACACCACCGTGAGCGGACCAGCTTGTGGCAGACGACATACCAGCCACCACGTCCTGCAGCCGCCAAAACAGCTCATACCGGATATTGTGCTGGTGTTTGTGGCAAGGACTTCAGATTAGTGTGGCACTGGCAACTATTATGGCACTGACTATGTTAAGCCCCTTCACTTTCTCGCTGCTATTGCCATGTTGTTGGTTGATTACCAAGTGTCGTTCTCATCAGACATCCTCTCCACAAACCCAATACGTACCTGGCGCCATGGCTATCCTTCCCGCACCCCCAATACGTACCTGGCGCTTTGGGTATCCTTCCCGCACCACCAATACGTACCTGGCGCTTTGGGTATCCTTCCCGCACCCACTCCATACCTGCGCTTTGGGGCTCCTTCCGGCACCCCACTCCATACCTGGCGCTTTGTAGTCCTTCCGCCACACAATACGTACCTGGGCGCTTTGGGATCCTTCCGCACCCCCAATACGTACCTGCGCTTTGGGACCTTCCCCGCACCCCCAACGTACCTGGCGCTTTGGGCATTCCTTGCCGCACCCCAATACGTACCTGGCGCTTTGGGTATCCTTCCGCACCACCAATACGTACCTTGGCGCTTTGGGTATCTTCCGCCACCCACTTTCCATACCGGCGCTTTGGCACTGATCCGCCCCACCACCAAACGTACCTGCGCTTGGCATCCTTCCCGCACCCCCAATACGTACCTGGCGCTTTGGCATCCCTTCCCGCACCCCCAATACTTACCTGGCGCTATTGGATCCTTGCCGCACCCCCAATACCGTACCGGCGCTTTGGCATCCTTGCTCGCACCCCAATACGTACCTGGCGGCTTTGGTATCCTTCCCGCACCACCAATTACGTACCTAGGCGCTTTGGGCATCCTCCCGCACCCCACTCCCATACCTGGCGCTTGCGGTATCCTTTCCGCACCCCACTCCATACCTGGCGCTTTGGGTATCCTTTCCGCACCCCACTCCATACCTGGCGCTTTGGGCGGCTTCGGGAAGGCGACTCGATCTGGCTGTGGAGGCGGGCCGGTCACCGGCACCATCCAGTCGGGGTGCTGCAGGAGGTGGCCCAGCTTCGGTCCGATGGCGGACGCTGAGCCCCGCTCGCGGGGTTTACAGCGCGCCTGGAGCAGCGCCTGGAGCTCCTCCTCATTACGCTCCGACATCAGCTGGCTACCTGCTCAGCACACGGCGGACACATCGGGTGGATATTAGCGGGACCTCGGCGCACAGCGGACACATCGGGTGGATATTAGCGGGACCTCGGCGCACAGCGAACAGATCGGGGGATATTAGCGGGACCTCGGCAGAGTGTGCGTTTAAAGAACGAGTTCGCCATACAGGATACAACGCACTGCGACGCGAAACAAATCACAGCAGCAGTGGACAATGACTGCAGTAACTCAATGCAACGTAAAGGACCTGTAGCAGCGGTTATCACAAGACACAATATGCATCGGCAACGGCATATAATGACTTGCAAAAATGTAACACACATTTAATTATAAAATGTACCATACACCAGCTACTTGCTGTCCCTGACCCCCCCCCCATTATTACAACACACACGTGACGCCCGCTCGTCCACCAGCACTCCCACCCCAGTGTGCCCCACTCACACTCGGCCCGTATGGCAGCCACGTTGATGGCGTGTATCGGAGTACGCGCGGCTCGGCGCGGCTTGATCAGATGACGGCAGAGGCGGCGCGACAGGCGCGTCATCGGCGTCGGCGCCAGGAAGAAGCTGGGTCGCGTGCGGGTCACAGGTCGTGTGCTGCCCGTGCCAGGCAGCAGGAGACCATGGGCGTTCGCCGCGTGTCGGATCAGCTGACCACGCTGACGGAACTCCTGTGAGCAGCCGGCTGCCGGGCAGCGCTGCAGCTTCACCAGCTGCGAGGCCGAGCCGGCCGAGTGTTCGCTCTCAGCGCCGACGGAGGGGGGCCGCTCGCCGGCGCCGGCCGCGTCCTCGGCGCTGGGTTTCAGCACGCCGCCGTACTTCTTCCAGCGGTCCCAGCAGGAGGCGCACAGTCGGCCGCCGAGGTGGGGGGCGCCCCACGAGTACCACTGGGACGAGTGTGTTTCTGCACGGGACAGGAGAGGGCCGGGTCAGAACGGCGCCGCTATGGGAGGCAGCGTGGGATGATTATGCTCAGAATGTCGGCGCGTCGTGACGGATGGAAACCAGCAGGATAGATAACAGCGCTGACATAATTACCAATGTCAAACTCAGTCTGCAAAATAATATAGACAGCAATAATCACGATCAAGACAGTGTATCGCAAGACAAGACCAGTGATGTGATGTTATCAAATGATTGCGACACTTAGACTAAAAGTATCCCGCGGTGAGTTACCTCAGCATCTATCAACAGTCTGGGACACTCAGACGTCCACACCGCACCGAAAGCAAGCACCAAATCACAAACAAACACCCCGCAACACATCAGGTACCCTACAGTACACACTAGTGGTGTCAATCGGTAACCAAAATTTTGGTTACCGAAAAAAATTGTGTGACTGATTTGGTAATCGGTCGGTCAGGCTTATAATTTTTTGGACACTTTTCAGTCAACTTAATCTTAAACAATTCACTTTTTTGTCACATTTTTACGCATTCTGATTTCTATCCAGCAAATTGCTTCACAATTTGCTCGAAATTAAATTTATTCATGTAAATTACTTTGGTCTTGCTTGCGGCATCCGCTATTGTGTTTTACAAATGTTCCTATTTAGTTTATTTTTCACAATTATAATATCTTTTTTGAAACAGTAAATGTGCGTTTTATTAACTATGATGTTTACAAAACCAATTTTGCCAGTGTGTATAAATAAGTATACAATTCAAAAATTGGTCAAATCTTGGACATTTTTGGCCTCAACCAAAATCGGTCAATATTTGGTCAACCAAAATGCCTCCTGTTCGGTATTGGATTGGTTTTGGTCAGGAAATTTTGGGAAAATGACATCACTAGTACACACCCACTCCATCCACCGGCTATTCTCCACCTCTCTGCCCCCCCCCCCTTCTCGTACTCACCGGAGCAGCCAGCGCAGGGGCGGCCCGAGTCCGGTCCCCCCGCTCCGTTCACCATCTTGCCGTTGCTGAGCGCGGCCGGGTTCGGCTTGTTGTAGTTTGGAATGTAGACCTGCTTGAGGCGCGACTCGGCCTCCACTGCCTTGACGCGTTTCTGCTGCACGTACCGATCGGTCGTCTTCCACATGTAGTAGTACTCCACCAGCTGCGCGTTACTCTTCCACGGCAACTGAGGGAGCAGGGCGACTTGTCGGCTGATGGCGGTTTTAGGACGCGGCGGCAACTTAGTCATTTGGCGTCAGATACACAGACAGACGGTGGGGAACTGTGTCTGGGACACGCGGCTCAGTGCATCCAGTGAGTGTGTGAAGGTGCTAGTGATGGCCGGATAGTGACCGGGTGGGATTACGGGAGGTGCAACTGGTTGCTTTGTGTGCTCACTGGTCAGAGAGCGGGCGGCCTGGCCGCCGGAAACAGGCGGTAACATATAGTGGCGGTGTACAAACAGAGTGTGTATTCAGCTTTTTGGCGATCCCGCTGTATTTCAAACCAGAAGTTTAAGCGAGAGCATGTATTAACAGTTTGACCGCCAGCTAGCCCAGACAATGAAGCCGGGACAAGACTTCATTGTCATTTTAATTGTATTTAGTTAAGTCCAAACGAGTTTCAACAGGAAACTAACATCACATACAACACACATATAACTTGGTCATTTCCCGCCCATCCCCGCCCATCCCCGAACCCCCCCCCCCTCCCCCGAACCCACCCACATGCCCTCCCTCCTCTACTCACAAAGTCTGCCGCACGTCGTTGAAATCTTTGCCGTATTTTTTCGAGCGCCTCTCGAAGAGGTTGGCTCGCTGGCTGACCACTCCTCCATCTCATCTCGACAGAGCACAGGCGACCCATGCTGGGCGACCCAGCGGGCCAGCGGCGGCGCGACAATGTCGTACCGTTCTTATCGAGCACGTTCCATCGCGTGCGACTGACGGGCAGGCGGGGAGCGCACTGTCACCAAGCGGTACACGGTGTTAGAACAGAGGCGCACGTCACCAGTGGTACACAGTGTAAGAACAGAGGCGCACGTCACCAGCGGTACACGGTGTTAGAACAGAGGCGCACGTCACCAGCGGTACACGGTAACAGAGGCGCACGTCACCAGCGGTACACGGTGTTAGAACTGCAGAGGTGTTAGGTGGGACTGGAAGAACATGGTGACAACGGCCATACGCGGCTCCGGTAACTTTTAGAGCACATGAGACGGATCAACGAATGCTCCAGTTACGAAACTGCAATGCATGCTGGAAAGACACAAACACATCAGGCAACTATCTACCAAAGCCCTCCAACCTGCCGTCCTCGGAATTTGTATTATAATAAAAAACATATTTTTTAATTGTGGTATGAAATGAAGTTGAAATTATCGAGTGCATACTAGTTGTTTCTATCCGGATGGCCAAACCAAATATAGGTACAATACACGAGCCAATGTTGCAGAATCGCTAGCAGCACTGTCCACCAACACTCGCCGCCCACGTATTTCCAGCCAGGCCTGACCCGCTGATAGAGAGCACAGGTAGAAGAGAGAGAGGGCCGCTCACCAGTGTGATGTCCCGGGAGGCGGCGGCAGCGCTCATATGCAGACTGGGCTGCTTCACCGAGCTGGAACAGTCCAGCGCGCGGGCGAACGTGCCCACCGACCTGTAGAACGCCACCGAGAGGTCGTCACACACGCCAACACGCACACACGTACCCCCATACGCATGCGTACGGCGTCCTCCGGCGCTGTTGCACAGGCCGCTATATAGAGCAGCGTCCGGCACCCGCTACAGATAACAGGACGCTATATAGAGCAGCGTCCGGCACCCGCTACAGCTAACAGGACGCTATATAGAGCAGCGTCCGGCAACCCGCTACAGCTAACAGGACTGCTAATATTAGAGTGGCAAGCGTCCGGCACCGCTACAGCTAACATGGACGCTATATAGAGCAAGCAGTCCGGCACCGCCCTACAGCCTAACAGCCGCTATATAGAGCAGTCGTCCGCACCCGCTACCAGCTAACAGGACGCTATATAGAGCAGCGTCCGGCACCCGCTACAGCTAAGCAGACGCCTATATAGAGCAGCGTTCCGGCACCCGCTTACAGCTAAACAGGACGCTAGTATAGAGCAGCGTCCGGCAACCCCGCTTACAGCTAACAGGACGCTATAAAGAGCAGCGTTCCGGGCACCCGCTACAGCTAACAGGACGCTATATAGAGAGCGTCCGGCACCCGCTAAACAGCTAAAGGACGTATATAGAGCAGCGTCCGGCACCACGCTACAGCTAACAGGACGCTTTATATAGAGCAGGCGTCCAGCGCACCCTACAGACTAACCAGGACGCTATATAGGAGCAGGCTCCGCACCCGTACAGGCTAACAGCGCTATATAGAGCAGCGTCCGGCCACCGCTACAGCTACAGGACGCTATATAGCAGCAGCGTCGGCACCACGCTACAGCTATACAAGGCCGCTATATAGAGTAGGCGTCCGGCACCCCGCTACAGGCTAACAGGACGCTATATAGAGCAGCGTCCGGCACCCGCTACAGCTAACAGGTCGCTATATAGAGCAGCGTCCGGCACCCGCTACAGCAAAACAGGACTATTATTAGAGCAGCGTTCCGGCACGCTACAGCTAACAGGACGCTATATAAGAGGCCAGCCGTCCGGCACCGCACAGCAAACAGGACGACTATATAGAAGCAGCGTCCGGCACCGCTACAGCTAACAGGACGCTATTATAGAGCCCAGCGTCCGGCACCCTCTACAGCTAACAGGCCGCGTATATAGAGCAGCGTCCGTCACCCGCCCTACAGCAAAGGCACGCTTATATGAAGCACGTCGCACCCGCTACAGCTAACAGGACCGCTACTATTAGAGCAGCTCCGGCACCCGCTACAGACAACAGGACGCGAGTATAATAGAGCAGCGGATCTCGGCACACCCGCTACAGCTACAGGGACGCTATATAGAGCAGCGTCCGCACCCGCTACGCTAACAGGACGCCGTAATAGAGCAGCGTCCGGACCCGTACATTCCTAAAAGGACCGCTTATATAGAGCAGCGTCCGGCACCCGGCTACAGCTAACAGGACGCTATATAGAGCAGCGTCCGGCACCCGCTATCAAGCTAACAGGACGCTATATAGAGCAGCGTCCGGCACCGCTACAGCTAACAGGACGCTATATAGAGCAGCGTCCGAGCACCCGCATACAGCAACAGGACGCTTATATAGAGCAGCGTCGGCACCCGCTACAGCTAACAGGACGCTATATAGAGCAGCGGTCCAGACACCCGCTACAGTAACAGGACGCTATATAGAGCAGCGTCCGGCACCCGCTACAGCTAACAGGACGCTATATAGAGCAGCGTCCGGCACCCACTACAGCTAACAGGACGCTATATAGAGCAGCGTCCGGCACCCGCTACAGCTAACAGGACGCTGGCATACGCTCTGCTCAGACATGGCATCATGACAGTACCAATCGACGCGGCACCAAGACAGCCTCCGTCGATCACATTCCAACTGTCCTGTCTGCTCGGTCTGATAATGTGCCAGTCTCATCTGGTTCAAGCTAATGACTAGGCTTAACCAACCGTGTGATTACCATGAACTGGTCGATCTGTCTGTCGGGCAGGTTGTGAATGAGTCTTACTAACCGTGCGATCACCATGAACTGGTCGATCTGCCTGTCGGGCAGGTTGTGGTTGGGTGTCCAGACGAGTGTCTCGAGGTCCTCGGAGCGGCGTGGGTCCGCCTCTCCGGGAGGACGCAGCGTCGCACCCGACATGTCCGTCTGGTACTTGCCGCCGACGCGAATCTCGCCCTTGTCGGCCAGCAGGGTCTTCTGCTGCGGGTCGTACACCAGCGAGTAGAAGAAGCAGTTCTGTGGGCAGAGAGAGAGAAGGGGTGGGCTGTCAGAAACTTACACAGACGATGATGGCTGACGGGGCAGACGGAGCATCAGCGGGTTTAAAGGGGACGTGTGCCCTATCATCATTGGTCATGTGGAGTTTGTTGACACTAGTCTTGTAGAACATATTTTTCTGAATTTAGACATGTACTTTCATTTCCCCAGAATCACTTTAGTTGCTGAGATATTTCCAAAGTCGCCAATCCACATTCTGGCAGAATATTAATTTATCAATAGCCGGCCAGAGAGCGTTTCGCACTAGAAGCCATGCTCTTAAATTACGAACGCTAGCATATATTGGTTACTCTGGCCAGTGCGCCATTATAGTAACATTTTCGCTTACTCTGTTTATAGTGACTATCGTTTTGGAGTTTTGAAACAAAAACAAATGCAAAACAGAAAATAGTAAAATTCAAACTAAAGGCTCCAGGACGTTGAATTTTATCGTAACCAATAATCAAAAGCAGTAGCTTTCTTACTCGTAATAAAAATATATTTGACATTTCAAAAAGAGTGGCACACTCCTTTAAGCAAAGTTCTGCGGTAAGGATGGGAAAGAAGAGAACGGCGGGCAAACTGAAGGAAGCCGATACAACACCGTATGCTTCGCCATAACTATAACCCTGTGGATCGAAATATCAAGGCATCGGTCAACGCATCAAACCCGAATGTGTATAGGTTCTGAAGCGCACTGACAACGACAACCACAGAGTTCCCACAAACCCTCTAACGACTGCCCTGAAAGATCCAAACGGACCACACAAGCCTCTGCTCTGCTCGCCATAGATAGGGGTGATCCTCTATGATCCTCTGTTTCCCATCCCGCTCGGCTCAGCTCAGCTCAGCTCAGCTCAGCTCAGCTCAGCTCAGCTCAGCTCAGCTTAGCTCAGCAGCTCAGCTAAGCAAGCTTAAGCTTAGCTCAGCTTAGCTCAGCTCAGCTCAGCTCAGCTCAGCTTAGCTCAGCTTAGCTCAGCTCAGCTTAGCTCAGCTTAGCTCAGCTTAGCTCAGCTTAGCGTTAGCTCAGGCCTTAGCTTAGCTAGCTTTAGCTCAAGACTTAGCTCAGCTTAGCTCAGCTTTAGCTCAGACCTTAGCTCAGCTCAGCTTAGCTCAGCTTAGCTCAGCTTAGCTCAGCTTAGCTCAGCTTAGCTCAGCCTAGCTCAGCTCAGCCTAGCTCAGCTCAGCCTAGCAGCAGCTAGCTAGCTAACTTAGCTCAGCTTAGCTCAGCCTAGCTCAGCCTAGCTCAGCTCAGCTTAGCTCAGCTTAGTTCAGCTTAGCTCAGCTTAGCTCATCTTAGCTCAGCTCAGCTTATCTTAGCTCAGCTCAGCTCAGCCTAGCTCAGCTAATCTTAATCCAGTTAATCTCATCTCATCTCATTTCATCTAATCTAATGTCATCAAATCCAATATCATCTCATATAATATAACCTCCTCTATCATATCTGATTTCTCACCTCCCGGCCGGTGTAGCTGTCGGGGCTCTCTGTCTCGTTGTACAGCGTGACAGAGCATTTGCCTCGGATGTGCCGTGGCGGGCAGCGTCTCCACCTGGCGTGACAGGAACAGCTCGCGCTGGTTCAGCAGGTGGCGCTGTAGCGCGGCGTCAGTGTCGGCCTCCCGGTCGCCGCTGCCGCCGCCGCCGCTGCCCCCCTCCTCCTCTAAGGCACCTGCGAGAGGCGGGCAGAGGTGGTCAGGTCAGGGTGCAAACCGACAGGCGGGTGACAACAGGTCACGTGTCGCAGGACATGAGACGAACGACACAGGACGCTTCCCTCGTCCTCGCAGGTGCCCGGTGAGGGACAGGCGGCAGTTACCGCGTCAGACCGGGTCGGGGAAACGGCGGTGACAGACCGGACGGAACACGAGTGCTAGCACTCGGCCCGAGTACTGGCGACTGGTGTGTCCAACACACGGGAGCAGGCCGGTTCAGTGCCGCAGAGTACAGGGTAGTGTATGGAGGGTGTACAGTGCAGCAGTGAGGTGATAACAGGACGTGTACCATAAAGACTGCTTTGGGTGCAGGGAGAGCAGAATAGATCGTAAAGAGGATGCAAGGTGTTACGATGACAAAGCCAGCCAGACTCTATGTGTAAGCCTTTCCAGTCACACCGGGCCCACACAACTTCAAGGATACAACTGGTAATATAACATCATGTTTATGTCTTACTCAATTGCAAGCAAACTATCTCCCTGAGCATGGAAAAGGTAACCTACAGTTAACCTACAGGGTGGGAACAGCGTAAGACTTTGAACTCAGGCCATTCATAATTGCACAATATGCACATGAACTTTCGCATTCCTCCATGATGAGATTGCACAACTGTTCCAAAACCAGAGTGAAGTCATTCCTCATTACCGCCAAGCAGGTCACCCACACACGGCAGTCGATCTGGACGGACAGTGGCGGGCTGCATTCTTCCACCGGCCCGAGAAAGCCTCTACCGGACGGAGAAAGCCTGCACCTTTGGCTGTGAGCTTTCCCGCCAAATGACCAGGACTGCCTCCAGCCACTCGCATATAGTCCCATTCACCAGCTACACATACCGCGCTGCACATAGGCAGTGGTTCCAGACATGCTCTGCCGGTCAGAGAGCAATCCAGTGACGTCACAGATCCAGTGACGTCAGACGAACAAGGGATGGCATGGCCACAGAAGAGACGAGTAGCCGGGGCACTGCCAGTCTCGTGCAGTGCGATGGCATGACCAACTTGGACAGCATACCGCTAAGAAGCAGGTCTGCTCAGTTCCGAGATCCACTGTTCTCGGAAGACAGCGAGGTAAGCCAAACGGATGCAGCCCAGGAAAACGGGCCGAAGGCACTCCGCTGTGGAGTAGCCATGCCCCAGAGATTCGGCCAAAGGACCGCCAGTGGCACCTTTCCGAGCGTTGCCGTTTCAAAGTGAAGCTGCCTTGGTCCCAGCGTCGGTGCGGAGGGGAAGGGGGAAGGGGGCGGGGGGCGGCGACCGGCCGGCCAGCGTCGTCGAGGAGAGAGCAGGGGGCGCCACCTCCGCCGCCAATTCCGTGCGGGCTGCACTTTTTCCGGTGCGCGGTGTCACTGCTCCGAATCACGAGCGGTGGGTGACGGACACGGGCAGGTCTCTGACGTCTCAGACACATGGCTGTCACGGGGAGTACGGGCCCGTGGCGTCCCAAAGGCGCCGGGCGGGGAGGAGCCTGAACGACCGGAAGGAGAAGACCAGACTGGAATGACGGGCCACCACACACGCCCGACGCTCTGCACCAGCTGGGCAATCCGTTCACAAACGTGAAACCGTCAAATCAACTCATCCAGCACCACGCTGCAAAGATGTAGGGCCGAATTCAAACGGAAAGGCGGCCGACGCACCCAGCCGGGTTTCCCGTTCACGAGACACGACCGGGCGAGAACCGGTCCTGGCCATAATCCGCGACACCGACTCCTCCTGAACGTCTGCGTGCACCCCATTCATTATCTGGCCGAAATCCATACGGCCCCTCTGCAACACAGCTGGCCGATTTGTATCTGAGGTGATCACACGGAGGGCGTCGGACAGCCGGGGGCGGCTCGTCGGTCGCGTCGGTCGGGGTAGCGCCGACGACGCGCCGGCAGTCTCTAATTGCTCGGCCGGCGACGCAACAGCCCACGCAAACCGATCATGGCGGCCGGCTCCCGTCAGGAGCGACAGACTGCAGACGCCGGCGCCGCGTCACTCAGCAGCGGAGATATCTGACAGAAGTCCGTCATGAGACGTCACGATCAAATCCCGGCCAGCCACCGCCCGCCGGCGCATGTGTTTCATTGTTTTTGTCGTGCATCAGTTTCTCGGTGGGCAGTCGATGGAAGTCGGGGTGGCAGACGGGGGTTCGCGGCCATCCGTCGCCAAAATAAGACGGCGCCAAATGCGGGCCACACAAAGGTGTCTGGTGAGCGGTGAGCCGGGGCCGGCCGGCCGCCGGCGCTCGGACGCTACCGCCGCTGGCCGCGCCGGGCCGAGCTGGACAGCGCGACACCAAGAGACACCAACCCGGACAACAGGATCGGTACCGGAACTGTCACCTGACGGCAGGGCAGCGCCGCCTCCGGCGTCACCGCTGCCGTGGCCGGCACCACCCGCGGCAACATCCGGGCCGCTCCGGTCTGGCTGGCTGGTGGGCGGTGGCGGGCCCGGGTCCGGAGCATGTGGAGTCCGGACACTGACCCCTGGCCAGTCCCGGGAGCAGCCCGTCTGTCTGTCGCGGACGGACGCTGCAGCCGCCACCGGTCCAGGGCATGTCGCCCTCAACATAACCGCCACCCATCAGGAACTGCTCGCATCCGGAAACAATGCGGTCAAACAACCCGTCAAACTTCCTCAAAATCACCTTACATTGTCACATGCAGCAAACGTCATCTATAATGACAATAATCGGACCTCTTACAACCAGGACATAACACGGAAAGGCTGAGAAACAATGGGAGTAACGTCGCCAGTTCCAGACCAGTCCCCCGTCCAGGAGTCTGCAAGGCTACGGTGGGGAGCTCGAGTGCTCGAGGGAGGGAGCGACAGCGATGACCTCTGAATGCCAGGCGGATCGATGCTGGTCGCCTCGGCTAGATGCCCGATATGGTCACTGGTCAGTGGTCACCCACCCCACATACAGTGGACGGGTGGAGTGATCACCGGACGGGTGGAGATCAATGACTGAATCACTGGACGGGTGGAGTACAATGACTGGATCACCGGACGGGGGGAGTACAATTACTGGACACCGAACAGGTGGAGTATAATGACTGGATCACCGGACGGGTGGAGTACAATGACTGGATCACCGGACGGGTGGAGACAACGGGTGGAGTTCAGTGACTGGATCACCGGACGGGTGGACCGTGGGTGGAGTACAATAAATGGATCACCGGGCGGGTGGAGTACAATGACTGGATCACTCTGACAGGCTCCTGACTGGACTGGACTGCTAACTTCCAGACTGAAATGGGGTCCCAGCAAAGAGTGAATGGACGCGTCATTTTTTACGAGGACGCGTCGTCAATAAATATACGATGTTGCTTTGTCTTATTGGTCCCAGATGAAATGAGAGACATCGAAAATAAAGTTGGAGAACCCATATGAAACCCTCGTCCGAGTAGGACATGCTCATTATGTGACCGTGTGTAGGGGGTGGGGGTACGACCCCCTGGCGTTTGGCCCCTAACTGAGCTAGAGCTTCGATTAAATAAACGAGCGTGTTGCTTTGTGACGAGATAAAGCCATTAACATTCCGATTTTAAAGGTCCTGGAATCATTAGGTGACCCCTCTGAGGTCATGTCAAAGACTAAAATGGCATCAAACCGTAAATGCGTTAAAAAAAAAAACTAATACTAATCAAGCTAAAATAGTAAAAGAGCCTCTTCGATTAGAATGCTAAATGGACGCCAAATTTGACACCAGCATCGCAAAATGGCAACTGACAAATTACAAAAAGGTCATACCAGGTCATTTGAGGTCATTGACCTCAGTAGACGTTTGAAAGCGAATGACCCCAGTGCAACATATAACTATGTAAAATAGATCCCAGATTTGAGATCAGCGTCACAAATTGTCCTCGAAACGAACAGAAGCCAAAAAGACATCTGAGGTCATTGGAGGTTAGTGACCTCGGTTGACCTCTGAAAGGGTCAATCGAAGTCACAATCTCTGCAGAAACCACAACTGTCACCTAGAAGCACCTTTGCATATGCTCCTGAACAACAAACACCCGGAAACTGCACATGTTTCAAGGATCGATACGTCTGGACGCCAGTTGCGACAAACAAGACCTTGATAAGCAGGTCAAAGGTCGTGGGTCATCGACGTTAGAAATTCAAAATTTTCAGAGTATGTGTCAAATTGTTTAAAAGTAGGGAACTGAAAGTTTCATCGCGATCGGTTGATAACTACGCGAGTTATTCCGGAAAAAAATAAACAAGGGGTAGCATCCACATTCCACCACCCCCCCCCCCCTACAATGGCGAGGGTTAAAACATTTAGCACACATAGCTATTCAATTATTCATCAATAGAGAAATTCCCTGTTGTAAGCATAAATTAAAGCATCATATGAAAGACAAAGAACATAGGTGCCCGAAGCAAACGCAAGGACAAGCTCTTTCTGGCTGATCCGTGAGCACTGCAGTGCGTGTCATGGGGGTTTATTCTAATACAAATTGTGAAGCCACAAGCAAGCGATATGTCGGCTTTGAAAGCCACTGTAATGCCGTTGGTATTCTGTGGGCGTTACGTGTAGACCATTAATCATATAAACCCATGTGTAACTTCAGCTACATATAGTATGTTTGCTCTGTTGTGATGGTCTAACGGCTTACTGAACTAAAAGGGAATAGTTCACCTTTAAGGGTTTTTAACCCTATTACCTGCGGGCGGCCTGAATTACGTTAAAACCCGCGCCCGGGTGGGCCTCCGAGACAACTTCGCCATGGTGGGGGGGGGTCAAAATGACCCCCAGTCTAACTCGAAAACGAAAAGAGATAGAAAGACGCGGAAAAAAGCGTTTGAAAGCTCTCAACGTGTACATTCGAAGCTAAAAAGACTATTTTTGGCCAAGGTCAATATTGAGGTCACCAGAGGTCATCAAAGGTCAAATTTTACAGTTTTTGGACTTCGCTTACGAACAACCCCGTATATCTTCGGTGAACTATGAATTAGGCTTAGGAACAAACGGAAAAAAACCAATCGAAAGCTAATCTAAAATTTGCAATCGCACTTGGTGTCCTCAAAATTTGGAGCTCAGATTCAATTAGTTTTAGGGCTCCCAGAGGTCATCGAAGGTCAAAAATGCAGTTTATGGTATATTTTGTTTTTCCTTAATAACTTTTTTATCTAATGATGATAGGCAATGAATTTACCACCATCGTGTTTTGTCTCGTCAAGGCGTCACTTGAAAACAATTATAACATGGTGACCTTTCAATGTCAATTTCAAAATTTGACCTCCCGGTCCAAGGGTCATTTGGTGACCTGGGTAGGTCATGTACATATGTGGTCGATGGCGGCCAGGACGATGACAATACACAGTGTTGTTCAACCGCTTTGTCTTATCTCTTTTCTATTCAAAATTTATTAGCAAATCATTGCTGATGACCTCAGATTGACCTTCAAATGACCTTGTAAGAAGGTCACTGGAACAAACAACTGCCACCTTGATCATCCAGAACGAGCCCAAACAACATGATTCTGAAAAGAATCGCCTGATCCGTTCGATATTTCCTGAATTGGAAGCATTGTTTATTTTCCGCATTCACTTATAATGGGGAGGTCAGAAAATTTGACCTGACCTAGGTCACCGATACAAAACACGAGATATACAAGTTGATAGTACTTATAGAGTCATGAAAATTCCCTGCAAGTTTCAAATATTTCGAACAAAAACTGTGGCTTTTGGCACGATCACAAAACCACTTTGGAAGCAAGGGTCACTTAAAGTGACCCTGGTTGAAGCTGACCTTCGGATGACCTAAAGTAATTTTTATGTTCAAAGTGTGGGCAATTTGATGCTCAAACAGCTGTTGCAAAATTTGGCGGCGCTGCGCGCCGCCGTTTTTCCGCTATTCCGGAAAAACCTCAGGGGGGGTCAAAATGACCCCCCCACCAGGGCGAGGGTTTAATTAATTAACCTGCGTGGGGGAGGAGGGCAAATTCTGTTCCACAGAGATATCGAAAACCATTTGGCCGATTTCGTTGGGACAAACACCATTCGATTCGCCGTGACAATATATTTTTTATGGACCCAATTTTTTATTTTTGGTCTAAAATGGGTCAAGGGGCAAAAAATACGAAAATTTAGGGTGTTTTTGTAAAGGCCATTGCGGCCATGTGATTTGCGGCCATGTGATTCCACTGATATGTTTTGAGCTTTGAATGTAATGGTGTTCAACATATCAAAGGGATAAGTACCAAATTGAAAAATCATATGCGTACTCAGAAATGAAAAATGGGGTGATTTTCTGATAACAAAAATATGCTGTTTGTAATTGTTTGAGACGATAGGAACGTCACATGTGGACTTTGTTGTTGTAATTTGCTAGATGTTATATATTGCGCATAGGTGGATCCAGGTAAACAACGTTGGGGGCACCATGTGCGGAACGCCTATTATCATCTTATTAATTTGAACTTGGGCCCAATTTGATGGACGTAATCGCCTCCCATTTTATGTACCTGAGTGCGCCTCTGCCTAAAAAATGTATAATCCAAGTATGTATGATGTATATAGCAGTAGCATAGTTTCTGACCCTTCTATTCCACCGCAAACGACGAAGGAAGTATGCGCCGCCCAACCGCATTCGTAACGACCTCCCCAAAGCCTGGAGCCGCCTCTGCTATGCCGATTTTTTTCTTCAAAATTTTGGCACTACACCCGTCATTTAATTTTAGGAAAAGTCCAAAAGTTTAAAGACTCTAGGCGTAACGGTTCAGAAGCAGCAGGTGAAAAACTATCGGGGGGGGGGCAGAATCTGCCTCCACAGGGAATAGAGTTAACTGAGATAGCAAAGTTGTAGAGCAGATTGAAAAATGAGATATGGTGAAAGAATCACCTCGCTGCCCTAAGTAATTTCGACACAGGACTAGTGGGCCCCTTTTAAAAGAAGAAGTTTCAGGCACGAAAGACTGCCCCGTGACCCGAAACCGCCCCGAAACTTATTCTTAAGGGGGCCACTAGTGCTGTATCAAAGTTAGAGTTACTTACAGTTAGAAGACTCGAATGTATTACTACCTGCGAAGTTTCGGGAAAATGCAACTTTGTCTTCTAAAAGGGGCCCACTAGTCCGGTGTCGAAACTACTGAACGTAGCGAGTTTATTCTTCAGCCAAAACAATTTTTCATATCTGCTCTCTCAGTTCAAAACCCCATGTTAAAGGTAAGCTTTTCCCTTTAGCGAGGCACATTTTGGGCCTCACCATTAAATATGTTGTCACCTCGCATAACTGAAGGCTTTCCGTGTGTGTGTGTGAGCTTCAGTGAGCTATCAACTTAGACGATGCTCATTGCTCTGTGACCCAGTCTTGGGCGAACGAACCTTGTGTCAGAAAACCGTTGAGGCTCTTGCCTCTTAGCGTCTGGTGCTTATCACATTGTTTATACAATGATAAGACAGATAGCGATCTGAGACGCGAATCGTCGTCCAATAGCCATTTTAAGTCCTAAGAAATGTACAGATAAAACAGCTATATAATAGAACGGACATTATTGTTAAGCATAGGAAGGACAATTGTTTAAGCATTATCAGTTTTATTTCAAGCAGCATCTTCTGTTCAAAGCATATATAAGCAGATTGTGTTACGTCGAGGCTGACAATGTAAAGAACTTCGAAGAGACTCCAACACGAATAAATCAAACATTTTACACCAGCACAGCGAGTCTTGAACAAAAAAGGCAATCGTAATCTCTTCCAGCAACAAGCTGCATCTGGCGGCTGGTAACTATCTCTCCGCTCTTCAGCCGACCGCGGGCGGCTGCGTTGCATCATCACAAGGCGGCGGCGGAGTCATCGAATCAATAGCTCCGTCTGGTTCTGACCTCTCCCGGCCGACGGAGACGCAGACGGCCTCACCGCCAACACTGTAAACATTCCACCGCCGACCGCGCCAGAGACAACGACCGAGACAGGAGCGACCTTAACCTTAGAGCAGGAAAGACACACAGATGGTACGCAAGCTGGGTAGAATCCGTGATAATAGTCCTAAGTCCAAACTTTCAGTTGCGCATATATTTTTATTTCCCACATAGGTTTTCTCCGAGTCACTACATCCATCTTAATTAATAATATCCCGCCATCGCCACCCGCGGACTCCACCTTGATCCAGAGCGACCGCCACCGTGTGAGCCTGTTCACCGGGTGGTAGGCGGGCACCGGCACCACCTTGTTTGCCGGTCCGCGCTGGATCGTCAATCAGAGCAGGGGCGGAGGTGGCAGGACAGCGGCAGACAGCAGGCAGTGGCGGCGGCAGGGCGGCGGCAGACGCCAGTGGCAGTGGCGGCGGCAGGCGGCAGCTGTGGCGGTCAGGCGGCCGGGCTGGGATCGATACCAGAGCGAGAGAGCGGCTAACAATCGGCCGCTGGATGCCTTCTCTGAGCGGCGCGGCGCGGCGCGGCGGCACCGGACGCCAGGTGTGGCCCGGTGTCCACCGAGGTCGCTCTGCCGGCGGAATGCGCCCGCTGCTGCCGTTCACGCCCGCGGCGGGACGCGGCGCCGGCTCCAGCTGTCGATCACTGTCCACAGAGGCCGACACGGCTGTCACTATCCAGCCCGACACGGCTGTCACTATCCAGCCCGACAGATAGCAGCAGATGATGACACGACTGTCACTATCCAGCCCGACAGATAGCCGCAGAGCCCGACACGGCTGTCACTATCCAGCCCGACNTTGCAAAGGGTGGGGAGTGGGGACCCTTTGGCCGTCGGGGGAGAGCCTTGGTCGAGCAGGACCCTTGTGTTTATTTGTCCCCCTCTTGATCCGCCTCACTAGCGGATCCAGAGGGGGGCGGCAGAGGCATTAGCCCTCCCCCATATTGCCTGAAATCGGTGAAATTTGACATATTTTCCACTGTAGAGAGAAATGTAATAAACTTTTACCAAGGCATATTTGTTTTAAACTGTTCAGTAAGGTACAAGGAAGCCAAATCCGATGAGTTTTTCGAATTTGATGAAACTTTTTAAAATTAAGCCCCCACCATGCTCACGTTCTGGATCCGCCAGTGATCCGCCTCTCACCAGCTATTTATACAATCTAAGATCACCACCTTGACTTACCAAGTTATCTCACTCGAGTAATGGTGCTGTCCACTGTAGATGAAACCTTGCACTACATTGAAAAAACTGGTGGTCTTCGGTCTTGGTCTTGATGTAGGTCAAGGTCCTGTTGGTAAACACTGCTCACGGTAGATCAACTCAAGGCCCTATATACTGTGCTGTCCTCTGTCGAAAACATGCGCCACTTTCGCTTCAAGACGAAGTTTTCAAATGTTGCCGGCTGTAGAGTTTAGTGTGCCGGGCCGGTTATTAATCTAAAATACACTTAGGTTTTTAAATTTGTCCCAGAACTTATGCTAGCTTCTACTAAGCAGCGAAGGGTGGCTGGTAAAACCACCGGATCCGGTGGACAGGACGCTGGGAAATTCCTATAGGAATTTCATTATGTTCACCAGGATGTTCACCGAGCGCGCCGTCCAAACTTAGATATGTAGCTTGTATGGTCTTTAAAAAACAACTATATTTTTTGTTTAATTAGCTTGCCAAGTCTGCTAGTGCCAAGTTTGGTATTCAGAAACATGACGATTCCGTAGAAATCGCCTTTAATTTAACAATGAATACTGCACTAGTATTCTAATTTCGATGTAAAAAGCACACGCATGTTAAAAAAAAATTCTGGCTTTCTCTGATGGATCTTTTGTGATGAAAATAGCAATGTGGCAAAAAGAAACAAAAAAAGATGTTCTCCGACGCCGTCCGGCCAGGTCGGGGCATTTTACCAACCCTGCATGTTAGTTAGTCCTTGCCTTGGCCCAGCTCCGAAAAAGGCACGCGAACGCAAAGACGCGAACATCGGCACCCGGAACCTGCTCCAGTGGTGCCCAGCTTGCTGGGAACGAATATCTAATGAATAGTGGAAACCAGGCAAGGAAGCTCTCCATCTTCTCCCCGAGCCAATCTCCCCAAGCTCCTCCGATACACAGGGCCATTTAATGCGCGTAAAAGCGTTAGGCTGCCTCCTCGCTGCTTTCAAATTATTTACACTGTTACCGCACTGGCGGATCCTGGGGGCATTTAAAGAGCCGTGCCCAAGCATTAAGTGGCCTATTTGCCCCCCAAACGAATAAGCCTCACAAAAAAATGGTTATCATGTTATAATGGCTTTGCCCTTAGGAGAAAACTGTACAAGTTAACAATTGATCAGGAAAAATAACAATTTAATCGTCAAAAATGCCCTTTGCAGCAGTCAAAATCCGCCCATCGCAGTAAAACAAAACTGGAAAATTTCAACACCGCTTTGCGGGCAAGTTTCGCAATTGCCGTATATAACTTTGTTTTAGTTACTTATCATCTACAAGGCCGGAAGGCCGACGCGTCTATATTTTGGGTTTATCAGGCAAACCCCGTACCAAATTATCGCGGAGCGAAATAATTTAAGTACGTTATATACTATAACATGGAATTCCTTTTGAAATGCTGCAAAGAACCTTTTTTTAATTTCAGCTGACCCCCACTTAAAAAACTTCGGCGACACCCCCGCAAGTCGGTTTGATATAAACGTGATTACTACTTATATGGTGTAATATTCCGTAGGCATGTATTGCTACAATTGTATTGCGCTTTCTGTGCATTTTTTATGTTTTTTAAGCTCTAAAAATACCAAAAAAGGTGACCGGCTAAAATCCAGGGAGAAAAAAATATGTGCTTTTTTGCCAAAAAGTTGCCCCCCAACCGACGGCTGGATCCACCACTGTCCGTCCCCCCACTCAAAATCTCGTGGCGACGCCGCGCTGACATTCACTTAAGCTGAGTGTGAGATGCATTATACCATTAAAAGCACTTTTGTGTAATATTAGCACAAAATAGGCTTTTGATGGAAAAGTAATGGATCAAAAAACTCAAAAATGTATATTTTGTCAATTCCCAGTGCCCGGTGCTGACCATTTCCAGTACCCTCCTGGATCCTTTCAGCTGACTGTGAACTGACATGTTAACTTATTTTGAAAAAGTCACGTATGCGTTGGATGCGTCTCACTTTAAACTTTCGATTGCCGCCTTGTGCGTCTCGCTGTGATCATTTGTTGGAAAGATAATGAGAGGGCAAAATCTGCCTCCCCTATAGCAAGGCGTGTTCGGCTGAATACCACAGCGGGGTGCGGGTTAACCCGCGCAGTGTCGGATACAGGATTTTCAGTGAGGGTTGTTGCAGGCCAGGGGCGCATTTTTGGGAACGAGAGGAGGCGCCATGTATGTTTTTGTTTATTTGTAGGGGTTAAAACCCCAAATTACGCAAATCCAACATAGCAGTTTTGAAGAGAATGCTATTTTATTTTTTTTACGTTTTGTATTTGCAATTTGCACCGAAAATCGATGTTCTAGTTTTTCGTGACACTTTTTGGGCGTCGGGATAAAATCCTCGGAATCGGGGGGGGGGCTACATGGGTTTTGGGGGCGTCCTCCATGGGTTTAGGAGCGCCCTCCATGGTTTCGGGTCGCCCTCCTTGGGTTTGGGGGCGCCCAGATTGCGCCTTCAGCGCAGGGGCGCCAATTTCCATTGAGGAGGAAGACTTGAGCTGCCATTCCCAGTGCTTCCTCCTGGATCCGCACCCTGTAACCCGCGCCCTGCTTTTTATCAATGTCTTGAAAATTATGATAGATATTGACGTATAATTTGCAGTGAAATTGATGTACTTTGGGAGGATGATGAACGTTTTATTGACGTTATGTCATGCAATGTTTAAAGGAAGACGACAAATATAAATATGTTTAAAAACCCGTAGAAAGTTTTTTTATAAAAATTGTAAAAATGAAATTACATTGAAGTTAAAATGGTTATCTCAGAACTAGGAAAGCATAGTGTTTTGACCCCCAAGATTACAAAAGCTTTTTGTGTGAAAATTGGCATATTTTGTGGAAATATAAAACACGGAATATATACGCATTAGAAAAACAAATAAGGAACATACCTTTCAAAACAAATAACAAAGCAATATCTTAATTTTTGACTGACATATGACATTCAAGTATAAGAAACTCATGTCATAATTTTTAAGTTC
>VOPJ01013259.1:0-81639 GCA_014673585.1 Semibalanus balanoides | reverse complement strand
AGACGTGAATTTTATCGTAACCAATAATCAAAGCAATAGCTTCTTACCGTATAAAAATATATTTGGCATTTCAAAAGAGTAGGCACACTCCCTCTAATTGGTCATCAACGAAGAATACACCAGTGGACGTTTTAAAGTTCCTGTTAAAGTCAAACGTGTTTTTGTCCTGTGTTATGCCTTCTAAAAAAAAATCAATTTCCAAATTTCGCCACTCATCTGGATGGTTACGCTCCACCCAAATTGCGGCACGAGCCGATTAACTCTTAAACCATTTTCAATTGTTTAATAGCTGTATTTATATCGCCAGGAGCGGAGAGCACACATCCTACTATGTAATCGTTCCCAGACTGCATTTTTCCTGTCATGTGCGCGCTTCATTCCCCGAACAGCAGCCCGAGAACACTCTCCTGGATCCGTTCCTCTGACGGTGCACTTTGCTCGCGTGGCGGCTTATTCCGATTCCGATCTCGGCTGGGGTAAGCTCGTGTTAACGTGCCAGGGTCGACCGCCACTGGGCAGCGGATCGACCGGGCGCAGTGCCGAGCTACGTCATACCGAACCGTAAGCAAGCGCACCGCCGCCACTTAACCAACCACACATCGGTACATTGGATCCTCCTTGGGCTTGATATCTTCCATATTAGGTGATATATAAACAAAATGTGAATGGATCAGAAGGACGCACAGAAAACCATAAAAAATACTCATGCTGCGCTGTGTTGCACTCATGTTGTGCAACACAGCGCCCATGCCAGCATGTCTTGGTAGCGTGCAGCCGGGCAGTGTCCAGTGGTGCGATCAGTGCAGACACGCACCGTCACACGTCACAGCCACGCCGCTGTGTCGGCTGACCTGAGCCTATTGCCGGTCACCGGGTCAGAGGTGCCGGCTCCGTCGGGTCAGGAGCCGGGTCAGAGCCGCCGGCTCAGCCCCAGACGAGGTCACGTGGCTCTCCACAGCTAACACAGGTACCGTATGTAGCGTGCACTGCGGTAAGGCCGGGCCGGTCCAGACCGCACGGTCAGTCAGCTAAAGGCTGATCAGCAGTCTCACACCACACAGCGACTGCACACAGCAGGGCCGGGTCATGCCGGGTGTCGGCTAAAATAAGACCACGCCCAGCCAGAGCCTCAACTGCAGGTTCACATGCCAGGTATATTGTACACATCTGTGGTATATGTTGCTACACAATTTACGTAGCTGTGGTTATATCAAAACTGTGGGCATGAGACCGGGTTATGATAATGTCCTCGGGGCTCGTTGTTGTTTTTGAGGGTTTATGACAGCAAAACCACCAAGTTCATATTCCGTCAGAAAACTCACACCATTCCAAGATTCCAAGGTGGTAGGAACCACACCCTTCACATGGGTTCTTTAGATAATCGGAAAACAATCCCTGACACAGACATCTCCGGTCCTCAGACTTGCCGCATCACAACAGACCTCATCGAAAAACGATCCCTGACACAGACATCTGCGGTCCTCAGACTTGCCGCATCACAACAGACCTCCTCATCGAAAAAACAATCCCTGGCACAGACATCTGCGGTCCTCAGCCTTCCGCATCACAGCCGGCCCTGGCCAATATACCAATCGTGGCGTGTCTCCTCGCGACACGCACGTGCACTGCCGGACGACCCTGACTGCCGTGACGACCGTGCAGGCACGCCAGAGGCCGGCTGACGTGCATTAACCGCGTGCCATGGGTCGCTCCGGCGGCCGCTGTATGCGGAAGCTGTGTCCATCCCGACTGCCTCGAGATCATTCACGGGCCAAACACAAGAGCCGGAGAGCGGGGGATTCGCGCCTTGAAGCCACCTTGGGCGAGCACCAGCCTATGACCACTCACTGGGTCAGCAGAAGAGCAACAACAGCGTCCATCTGGAGACACGAACGCTGTTAGCCTTGGTAGCTGGCTTCACGGCCGCTTCACAGCCGCTGCAGACAGATGTCGGCCGTGTTTTGATCATCTCCGCGGCTCCGATTGTCTCCACTGATCTCCCGTGTCCCGCGAGCAGACCTGGCTGGCTGTGCAGGCCTCTGCAGCGACGCGCGGGCCGGGGACCGGGGACCGCAGACCGGGGCCGGGGACCGCGGGCCGGGGACCGGGCGACCTCAGTACTCACACTGCACCCCCAGTACAGGACCGACACACCAGAGCCGCAGCACCGGACCCGCACACCGGAGCTGCGGCTGTGGTCCAGGTGCTGACTGTAGCGGCGGCTGACCGTCACCACACGACGACAAAAAGTGGCAAAACGCTGGAGAGGAGCAACAGCGCGGCTGGAGATCTCCGCCGAGTGGTGGTCAGACCTATTAATGACCGTGATAGCCTTGGGATTAAGGCCGCGCAGCATAGTCTCGCCGAGCTGTAACAGGTGAGCGATCATCATTCAGCTTATAATGGGCGGCAGCTTGCAAAACGTACGCAAATGGGCCCCTGGCATCTGAATACGTGCATTCGAAAATAATGAAGCCGCAAAGGGAGAAAATGGGTAATGGAAGGTATGCAAGGTATTGGTAAGAAAGGCAACTAATTCCCAAACCAGAGATTGCAGGAAGCCAAATTTGTGAACGGAAACAATGTTTTATTTTTAAAAGAGATTATTACTGAAAGTCTAGTAAAATGACCGACATGTGTTTAAAAGAATTTGGCATGCCTAACAGCGTGGGCCGCCAAAGAAGATTAACACACGCTGAATAACGCAGCGTCCGACTCAGGGACGGGAGGGTAAAGCGGGCTTTCTGCCGCCAATCATTGGTGGGCCGTTTGACGCGTGTCCATGCGATTGAACGGACGCAGTCAGAGAAGAGAAAATACAAAATGTTCCCTCTCAGTTCCTCGACTTGTTCCAAAGACAACGAGCAGGATAAAGGATTACGCGGATACCCGTTATCCTGCTCACGATTAGCACAGACATAAAAATGCGAAGTTGAGAAACAGCAAGCGGGCGCGTCTCGCGTGTCCGCTGCGGGCGTCATGCCGGCGAATTCGCCTCGCCTGACACACCACCAGCCGGTCTGCGGACGGGACGACCTGTCTGCTATACAGCACCTTGGCCCTTGACCCTCATCCAGAGACATCGTCAACGGTGTTGCACAACGCTGCGACCCACCTCCGGCTGATGGCACCACAGCCGGCGAATTTATCCGCTCCCGGTGCCGGCGGCTCTGTCAGCTCCCTGGTGCCGGCGGCTCTGTCCGCTCCCGGTGCCGGCGGCTCTGTCCGCTCCCTCTGCCGGCGGCTCTATCCGCTCCCGGTGCCGGCGGCTCTGTCCGCTCCCCGGTGCCGGCGGCTCTGTCAGTCTCAGAGGACGGCGGCTCTGTCAGCTCCCGGTGCCGGCGGCTCTGTCGGTCTCAGGGGACGGCGGCTCTGTCCGCTCCTGGCGGGTCTGTCAGCTCCCCAGTGCCGGCGGCTCTGTCAGTCTCAGAGGACGGCGGCTCTGTCAGCTCCCGGTGCCGGCGGCTCTGTCAGCCTCAGAGGACGGCGGCTCTGTCAGCTCCCGGTGCCGGCGGCTCTGTGAGCTCCCGGTGCCAGGCGGGCTTGTCAGCTCCCGGGTGCCGGCGGCTTCTGTCAGGCTCCCGGTGCCGGCGGCTCTGTCAGCTCCCTGTGGGAAGGCGGCTGTTCAGCTCCGGTTGCGGCGGCTCTGTCAGGCTCCCGGTGTCGGCAGCTCTGTCAGTCCCGGTGCCGGCGGCTCTGTTGAAGCTCCCGGTGCCGGCGGTCTGTCAGTCCCGGTGCCGCGGCTCTGTCAGCCTCAGAGGACGGCGGCTCTGTCAGCTCCCGGTGCCGGCGGCTCTGTCAGCTCCCGGTGCCGGCGGGTTTGTCGGCTCCCGGTGCCGGCGGCTCTGTCAGCTCCCGGTGCCGGCGGCTCTGTCAAGCTCCCGGTGCCGGCGGGTTTGTCGGCTCCCGGTGCCGGCGGCTCTGTCAGCTCCCGGTGCCGGCGGCTCTGTCCGCTCCCGGTGCCGGCGGCTCTGTCAGCTCCCTGTGCCGGCGGTTCTGTCAGCTCCCGGTGCCGGCGGCTCTGTCAGCTCCCGGTGCCGGCGGCTCTGTCAGCTCCCGGTGCCGGCGGCTCTGTCAGCTCCCGGTGCCGGTGGCTCTGTCAGCCTCAGAGGACGGCGAGGACGCTCAGCGGATTGTGGTGACGTCCATTTGTGACGGCAGACATCCGGCCAGGTTGCTGATTAGTTGTTGACAGTTTGTCGGTCTGTCAGCTGAACTAAAAGTCACACTGATCACTCGGATTCCCGTGAAAACGGCTCTGAGAGATCCTGGGATGGCCCTGTAGAAGGCCGCCTGTTGTACAAGGTGCACCAGAAGTTGTAGCGACTCGCTCATTCTTCCACGGCGTGGCAGAATGCGGTAGACTCTAGCCAATGCTTCTAAGTCGCATTCGCCGATCCGGTAGATCATTCGTGGATAGCTGGGGCAACAAAGCGGATGGCCAAAACATCAGCCGCAGTCAGATCAATTTAGCCGCAGAGACAATAAAATGATCTCTCTGTTCATCAGCCACAGAGGCAATAAAACTGTCTTATTCATGGAGATACATACCAGATACAATGCGGAACGTCTCTGAATAGGCAGATCAAAAACAAAACAATGGACAATCCGCTGAGCGAGAACGATTTACGGTCGCGATTTTATGACATATGACTGTCACGATCTGAGATATGATATGACTGTGCAGATGGCAAAGTACATGCATATGCCAGATATTTGCTAGACGTTACGAGCGACCCTGACTTTTGGGCGATGTGGGTATTGAGATGTCTGATATACAATAATCTGCACACGAAAACGACCAATGGCTCCACCAGATTGTCTGTGTCCATCCACAAGACGAGCTGTGCTTCTGATCAGACTCCCACCATCCGGCGCTGGGCGTCGTATACCCGGGTCAGCCGGTCAGCCGGCTCGGTCGGGTCTGTCGGGCCGGTCCAGTCGGCCAGAAGGCCAGCCGGGTTGGCCGGGTCGGCCGGGTCAGCCGGGCTGGCAGATACAGCGGGCTCGTCCGACAGAGCCCCTCCCCCAGGGCAGCTCACCGACAGACGTCAGTCGGCCCGAACAGCGCTGCTAATGGTCAGCCAGCCAAGGCCGACACCGTCGGGACCAGCTGTCCCGCCTGCCGACAGCGCCGGGACCAGCTGTCCCGCCTGCCGACAGCGCCGGGACCACAGTTGTGGGGGGGGGGGTGGGGGGGGGGGGGGGGGGTTCTGGGGGGGGGGGGGGGGGGGGGGGGGGGGGGGGGGGGGGGGGGGGGGGGGGGGGGGGGTCCGGGGGGGGGGGGGGGGGGGGGGGGGGGGGGGGGGGGGGGGGGGGGGGGGGGGGGGGGGGGGGGGGGGGGGGGGGGGGGGGGGTCCCCCCGCTGCAGACAGCGCCGGGACCAGCTGTCCCGCTGCCGACAGCCCGGGACAGCTTCCGCGTCTGCCGACAGGCCGGGGACCAGCCTTGTCCCGCCTGCGACAGCAACGGGACCAGCTGTTCCGCCTTTCGTAGCAGCGCCGGGGACAGCTGTCCCGCTGCGACAGCAGGGCCAGCTGTCCGCCTTTCGACAGAACCGGGAACAGCTGTCCGCCTGCCGACAGCGCGGGACCAGCTGTCCCGTTATGACAGCGCCCGGGACAGCATCGCGCCTGCAGCAGCGACGGGACAGCTTGTCCGCCTGCCGAGCGCCCGCGACCAGCTTGCCGGTCTATGACAAGCGCCGGACCAGCTGTCCCGCCTGCCGACAGCGCCGGGACCATCTGTCCCGCCTGCCGACAGCGCCGGGACCAGCTGTCCCGCCTGCCGACAGCGCCGGGACCAGCTGTCCCGCCTGCTGAGTGTGCAGCCCTGTCCAGCTGCCCTCAATGCTGCCTGACTCAGTCAGCTGAGCTGCCTCAGTCAGTCTCCCCCGCCAGAGGCCCGGCCGGCCACCTCAGTGTCACACTGACCGGTCTCCCTCCGCCCTCCGGACCGGAGGGAGGGGAGGGGGGTGCTGACTGCTGAGTGACACTGGCCCTCACTCAGGGCTGAACACCGGACCCACTGTCCGCCGCAGTCAGTCCCGAGGCCAGCAGCACCGAACCGGCCTCCACTGACGAGACAAACAGCAGGCCGGCGCTCCTACGGCAACAGGAGGCGCTCCTGAACAGAGCTGATTCTAACGAGCTACCAGAGGTCCACTATGAATCAAGCCGATTATAGATATGTATAATTGTAGGATTGCTTACTGGACCACGCAATATCTGAATAAAGCAACAATTAAATAGACAGGACAAAGTTTGTTATTGCTAAGGTGCAGCATGTTATTACAATTGTGCAGCCCACTCAGCACAGGCCATATAATGTATTAATATGATGAACGTCAATTACGAAATGAGAAGACTAAACGAACAATTTGGTAAATCTGCACGTTCATTAGGTCACCGGCCAATGGTCAGTCTGCAGCTCATCATCCCTCATCATCCATCAGACAGCTGGCGAGTGTAGCGGGTGTGGCGGCGTACTCCAAACCCGCCACTGTCACGAGCTCTCCTGACCATTCCGAGCGGCGAGTAGCTGGCACAGCTCGCCGGGATAGTGTGACAGCTCGCTGCGACCAACCCGAGCCGCATACAGTGGACCAACTGATCAAACCGACCGGCCCGGTCACAGTTCGGTCTTATGGCTGAGTGTCGGCACAGATTGGGACCTGCCCCCAGCTCCCCCACCCCACACCACAGGCGTCGACCAGCTCCAACCGTGACCTTGACGGCTTGGATATTGATGTCAAACGGATCCCTGTGGCGAGGTCCGTAACAAACGACCAACGAACGACGAATGTGACGGAGGGACGTCATGTTCGGCTGGCGCGTCTTACAGTTAACGGAAAACGATGTGAACAAGGCATGCAAGCTCTTCCAGACACCTGAGCTCATCGAAGTTCGTAAAATGATGTAATTGGCATCGCCTTGTGTTTCATTCATTAAAACGTAATGGAAGCAGCGTCAAGTGTAACGTAGAGCCTTCAGGGACGCATTGCTGAATAAATGTATATATGCCCAGACAGGCGCTCCCTTTCAAGTCCAACATATGCAAAGACGCAACCTATCGCAATCCAGACATTCATGTTCGGAGCCGATGGCGACAGAGGACCGGCGAGAGATGGCCTGTGTTCACCGGTCAGCCGTACAAGGATGCCGTTTACCACAGGTCTAACACGTCTGTGCCGGGCTGATCGTCAACGACAGCCACTCCAGTAATGGGCCGACACCATTACTGGAGTAACACGAGACAGACGGTGTCGCCGGCCCCCGACCATCACTCAGCATAAAACACGTATGTTGTGTTTTGTTTATTAATTTATTTATGTATCTATTTACTGGGATCGCCAAGAGATTGCCACCAGTGACAGGCACACGTATGGGAGGTCAGAGCAGGAGAGATGATCAAAACAAGTCGCCGTCAGTCGCTGCACGCCGGACGCTGGACAGGGAAATACCGAATCGAAGACAAAACGAAACAAAATCATTCAACATCACCATTGTATACGTTGTGTCGTAACTTGTGAATTTTGCTCACCCTTCTCGTGATTTATCAATTTCAACCTAACTGAAGAGCAGCGCAGACAGCAGCGCACCACAGACGTGTCTTTCACCGCCTCTTCTTATTCATTACAACGGGCTCTGAAAAACAGCGGGTATACTGTGGATGTTCCCGAATACAGTCTACTCTACTCTACTCATGGCCAGAATCCGGAAAAGCCTGACGCGCGCCAAACTGAGGTGTGAAAATCGTGACGCTTAGCTACACGAGTAAATGTAGACATGTGTACTGACAAATAAAAATATATCTGTATATTTGTAGCCTTGCACGAGAAGATTTACAACCGTGACGTACACAGAGTACGCTACAATCTCGGTCTTAAGCTAGCAACAGTTCACTGATCTTAAAAACTTGAATAACTCGGTGACAGCTTTAAACCATCGTCCGACCACTGAAACGAATTTGAACTATGTGTTCATTAACCAGCATATCACCGGTCAACAGGGGTCGATAGTATCGACGTTTTCGACGACGTTAAGTATCGACTCGATACTATGACTGTGTGGCTTACTTCGAAAACGGTCTTAGTTTAGTAATTTATCCCCCTGCGCCTGACCCTCCGCTTCCATAACGAACTAAAATACAATGATGTAGCAATACGATGCTATGATAAAACAAAATGTATCACAAAGTCATGATTCAGTGATGCCAAACTACTCCAAAAGGCCATCACAGCGATAATAATTCAGACATTTCCATTGGATATAAAAGTCGGACAGCCATTGCATTGAGTGCATTGGACGGTCGGATTAATGTCAGCTATACGGCCTGATTTCACATCATCCCGATCGAGGGACACCCCCTCTCGTCAGGCATCTCAGCCTCACTGAGCGTGGCCCCGATCCGCAGATCCACGCAAACAGTCCAGTTATCTGAGTCACGGTTTCTGCCCGATCTCGTTAAAAAGTCACCAGGAGACAGCAACCATGGGTGCGTTGCAGGTTCGCATGGGTAAAAAGGACCACGGCATACAAGCAATCATCACCGATTAGCTCCCGTGTTTCGAAATCAGCGCCTGGTAACCTTGTAAACTCGGCTAACAGTCACATATGAACGGAGCTATATAACTTTTCCGGCCCCCGTTTCACAATGTCTTCTGAGGAGTATGGATACGGTCGAAAGAGCCATGGCGCACCACCATGGGCGCGGGCCGTGAGGGGTAAGACCTTGGGCGTCTAGCCAGGCGAGGCAAACCAGCCCAGTGCCGGTACACCGACTGACCTCCCATAGCTGACCCATGACATCCATCTGTGCCGATGAGAGAAAGCGGCGATTAGTTGTAAAATATATATATTCTCTCTGACTCAGTCATGCTCACGCCCTAAAACTGTACTGCTGATCAAATCTGAGACGAGTCGGGACCATTTCAGTGAACGACTGTAGCAACTTGCAAAAATGATCCAGTATCATGCCTTGCGATACGCACTACATTGTAGACGAGGTACGCTGGGCAAATTGCATACAATGCTTCGTCACGCTACTTGAAAGCGTGAGGATGAGTTGGGCATTAGAGCACATCGGCCACAAGGTCGTACTCATATTGTGCCCATCATTAACGCGACTGCTAGACGCACGTTTTGGTCGCATTTAGCTCCCGTGGCCTTCAAAGTTTTCCAACGCTTACGAACGCGGCTCTCAGGTGTTCATTGCACCCTTCAGTCGTAACTGTAACATTCGATTAGTTGATTTGTTCTGCGAAAACCCCACTAGACCGACCGCATGCACACGATCTTCACATATGCCCGCCGGCGCAGCTGGCTTGAAAAGCGTCCAGTCATTAAATTACCGCAGATTTTACCGTCGTTAAGTTATCGCCGATTTATTTCGGTGATTGTATTCAGCCGGCCTCCCGCCGCGGGCAGCTGGCAGGTGAATTAGCGGCTTCAGATCAATTTACACGGTCATCTGCGGAACCGTGACTGACAAAAGTGATACGTTGCCGGTGGCATTCCTGACGGCAAGGCCGAGAGGAAGGTCGGGGAACAGGAAAGATTTGAAAGAGATTCTCTCACGAAAGAGGAAAAGGAGTATGAAAAGAGAAGGGAAATTACCAAAAGAAAGAGTATCAGCAATGTCATAGTCATAGTCATTTATTAGAATTCATCCACGTGGTGGTTCTTACGAATTCGGCCAGCAGTTACATAATACCATAAAATGCGTGACAGTAAAATGACAGAGGATCAATGGTGTCAACAATGTGTCATGACACATTATATCGCCAGCACATGTTTAACACAAATATAGTACAGTAGTTCAACGAGAACCATTAGCCGTTACCTGACAACGGACCATCATTAAATTACCATACTGGTGGTAGTTAGCAGTTAGTTTGGTAATTTCATCCGCAGCATTCGGAAACCACAGCAGGCAGCTCGCGAAACACCCTAACAACTCTGAAATGTAATTTTCCCTGAAATTCCCACTAAATCGCTTGGAGCGCAGCCAGTTCTATTGTACGGAGCGTTCAAGATTCTCGATGGAATGATAAGAGTAATGTTTTAGCTACGCTTTTAAGAACTCTGACCAAGGTTTTGTGCTACCAGAATGACAAATGGATGCCATTTACAGTTTTGTTAATGTTTTTCACATTCAGCAAGCGCCATAAAAGCTCGTAAGAAAACTAAGCGGCCAATAAACGTAGATATGTCCCTTTACAACGCAGTGGTGTTTCATAATAACATAAGCAAAGTTAAGCTCTTAAAAAAAAATCTAAGATTTATCAGCTTCAAATTTGGACCTTATATGACCTGAACTTGACCTGAGCTTGGCACTTCACTTAAATTAGTTCAGATGGTAAAATGACTATCACTGACGCATTATACAAATAAAATAAACCATCAAGCATGTGTTACATGATTTTCAAAAATATTTTGCGGATAGTTACCTTTTGTGAATTTCGGAAGCAAATTGTTATCAAAGCAAATCTGATTGAATGTTACCGCATGGCTAGTTACCTTGTGTGACCTGACCTTGACCTTTGCCAAAAAATAGCTCATGCGGAATATGTATTACATCTTTATGAGCACTTTGGGTGATCATGGTCGCAATCAAAGGCTCTGGATGGAAAGTATGGTCCATAAACTCAAATGTATCGATTTTGACGCTTAACCCAACCTTGACCTGATATGACCTCAATTACAAATTTCGCGTAAACTTTAGATGCGTCTCATTGAGAGCTTTCGAACACCGCCTTGCGCATCTCGCTGCGTTCATTGCTTACGGAGATAACGAGGGGCAATATTTGCCCCCGGTCAATGGTGTTCGGCTGGGACCCCGGTCAAGCGCGGGTTTATGATAATTATAAATGAAAAGTCCAGCTAGGTAAATCACCAGATTATTGCCACTAGCACACAATACAATCTGTGACTTAACAGCCATTCATCCTGAAAACTATAATATAAAGCTTCACTCTTTCCTAAAAAAAATACCCAATCACTGCAGGATTTGAGAGCAGGTTCTTCCCATATCGTGCTTCCTAAGATGCGCCTTGCCATCGTCCGTTCCAATCGTATGGGAATGTTCGCGACGGCTTTTCACAGAACGGCGCGGTGACGTCAATACCACGAACAAGTACCACCGGAGACTTAAATGCCAGTGAGAGGAGGTCTAAGCGGATACTTCAATGCCGGCTGGCAGGCATCACCGGAGACTTCAATACCAGCTAACAGATCTCACGAGGGACTGCAATACCGACTAACAGCGTAAACCAGCGACTGCAGCGCGCCATGAATCACGCCAAGGATAACACCAAAGGCCGGGCCGCCGCGGACCCGACCCCCGTCCGGCCGATATATCGTGACGATGTCAGGTCATCCTGGTGTGACGGGTCGTGACGACCATGACACTGCGGGGCGGCATGACCCGTGCCGGGGAGCAGGGTCCACTGCGGTCCATACATCAAACGCGACCCCCGCACACAAGGGCAGGTGCCAAGGCTGTCGGGGTCGCGATTGGAGCAGAACGGGATCACGCCATATGGTGGGCGTGCGACATGGATTGTACCATGCATACTCATTCTGACGAGCCAGTAATGTGCACTGGACAATAAATACCAGCCCGAAGAGAATGCTACGTGGATTGGGCAATAATTGCATACCGAAACGCCATGAACATAGACAATTAGGTACTGACAAAGCCGATGTTGAGAGCGGAGAGCTTTTATATAAACACAGGATGCATCAGGATAAGAGCGATAGACGGAGTAGGAAAGTATGTAAACCCAGCAAAGGGGGACGTGAGGGGATAAACACGCCGTGCCACTGACGGCGAGGAGCGGGCTGACCGTGGCTGGCGACTCACAGCCGGGGCAGATCGGGGTCGACCAGCTCCACAAGGCCGCCTGGTCCGGCTAAGTCGCGGTGGCCGACCACTGATCAGAGCCGGCCGGAGCTGCTGCTACCTCCACCTCCACCGCACGGCCGCGGCCGTCAGACCGGCGAGCGCCACCGCGCCACTGTCATCCTCACAGAAACGTCACCGATGATGGGAAACTGCCAAAATTCCGCAACACGTTACCCTTGGCCTGCAGGGGCCGCGGGAGGATCGATTGATCGGGCTTCTGGGATATATCGGAGATCGTGGTCGGAATCGGGCTGATAGCGTCCCCCGGGGGTCAGACGGCCCCCAGCTGCAGTCTGAATGACTGCAGAGATGAATGACGCTCATCGCCACGGAACGCTCATCGTCACAGAGCAGCGCCAGCCAACCGAAGGCCGCTCTCGAATTTATATATCTCCCGAGCCATCCCAGCTGCCTTCCCGTGCAATCGCTCCTGCAGACGGCCCTCTGAAACACGATTTGTGAGATTCCGCATACCGGAACGAGTTTCGTAACACAGTTGCCACGCACCTAGCACGTCTACTTCCCCCCTCCCAGGCCCCACCGTCCCCATGTGACTTAATGAGTAAGGCTCCAGGGGCATCTCAACTACTGAGAATATTCCGAATCCCTGACCTCGACTGCACAGCAGACTGCACTGCCCCTCTCCGCCCGTGTACCGGCCCTCACTGCCCGACCGATCTGTCTGTGAGCCGGCCCCGACTGACCGGCCCTCTTTATCTGTGTGCCCGCAGGTGGCGGCTGTGCCGACATGTCACTCTTCAACTACATGCTCTACTACTACCTGATCCAGGCGCAGAACAACCACGAGAAGCACAGCCAGGCGGACCAGATGGCGGCCGCGCTGCTCAAACTGAAGCGGTCTCGGGGCACCGACCCGATCCCGACACTCATCAGCACCACGGTCGGTCAGAACGCGCTGCTGGCCATGTTGCAGAACGTGGCGCAGAACAACCCGACGCAGCTGCTGACGCTGCTGTCGTCGATCCGCGGCGGCGGCAGGGCGCCGGCGCGCCAGCCGCAGCCGCAGCCAGGCTTTGGCCAGGGCTACGGCCAGGGCTTCGGCGGCGGCTTCGGCGGCGGCGGCGTCAGCAGCGGCGGCGGCTACGGCGGCTACCCAAACCGTGAGCAGCTGTACCAGCAGAGCTTCCCGCCGAGCGGCGGCTCCAGTTTCGGCGGCCTGCAGGCCAGCAGGACGCTCTACAGCCCGCAGGTACAGCAGGCGCTATACCGGCCGCAGCAGGCCGCCGCCGCGCACCCGCCGCGCCTCTCGTTTGCCATCGGCGACGAGAAGCTTGACAACTCGCTGCAGTTCTCACCGTCGCTTCGCCGGCAGGTGTACGCGCCGCAGCCGGAGCTGGAGCCGACGCCGTCGCCGGCCCGCACCGTCATCCACGAGCCGAGCACGCGGCTGCACGTGAGCACAGTGACGCTGGTCACCACGGTCCTCAGCAGCCGGCGCTCGGCCGTGGCGTTCGTCTACAACGGCCAGTCGACCACCACCGACATCCTGACGACGGCCACGCACACGCTGACGGCCACGCAGCTGCAGACGCTGGCCGTCGTCGTCACACCGACCGTCGTCGTGGCCAACGGCCTGACGACCACGCTGTACGGCGGCCCAGGCGCGTCGTCCGCCGAGATCGTCACCGATCTCAACTACCACGACGAGCCGGCGGCTGTGACGGCCGCTAGTGTCACCGCCACCGCGCAGCCGCAGCTGATGCTGGCCACCGCGGCGTTGGAGGGGCTGCCGGCGCCGGCCGCGCATCAGGCGGCCGCCGCGCTGGGCCAGCTGCTGGTGCAGCCCGGACAGACGCCGCCGCTCGGTCCGGTGGCACCGCTCCGCGCGACCGCGCCGACCCGCCCGAGGCGCTCCGGTTCCCCAACGCTCTGTCTCGCCCACCGCGACCACCACCCACCACACGGAGAGGCCGAATTCGACTCTCGCTCGCGCCTGCGTGGCTTAATATTCGGCCGCGCAGCCAGTGCGCGGCACCCGGGCGTACACCCGCGGCCTCAGCCGCGTGCCTCCGCCGGTGGACCCCGCAGGGAAGGCGATAGCGTATCAAGCAGAGACTGCCATCCGAGCTATTCCGCGAGGCGGCGACAGAGCGGATAGGAGGGAGAGCGTCATCCCCTCCTTCAACACCAGACCCGTTCAGTGTTAGCGGTCTCGCAGTCCGGGCCCACAGTACCACACCCGGCTCTGTGCCCAGCGATGCACGCTGCATCTCTTCACGTCATCGCCGATAATGGTCCCGACAGGTTCTGCACGGCACCGTCTCCTCGGTGGATCCAAGCGTCGCGTCTGCTCTCGTCGGCGCCACCACGCAGGCGACCGGACAAGCGCCTCCGTCTGTTCCCTGCCGCAGGGCCGGTGCCCGCGTTCCAGCCGGAGCCGGTGCCCGCGTTCCAGCCGGAGCCGGTGCCCGTGTACGTGGAGAAGGACGGTGTGCTGGTGATCGCCGCCGCGCCGCTCCAGCCGACAGCGCCCGTCTTCAGGCCGGCGCCGGTGACGGCGGCACCGACGCCAGCACCGACACCAGCGCCGACACCAGCGCCGACACCAGCTTCGACGCCAGCTCCGACGCCGGCGCCGACATCAACAGCGGTGCCGGCGGAGGTGGTCATCGCTGCCGTGACAGCGGCCCCGCCGCCGGCAACACCGCCGGCGCCTACACCGCCGCCGCCGGACGACTTCAGCTTCGACTTCGAGGAGACGGTGTACGCCAGCCCGGCGACCTCGACCGAGAAGGTCGTCCCCGAGCAGACCTTCCAGAACCTGCTCGACGGCACCTTCGTCATCCAGGCCCAGTCGCTGCCGGACGTGGCGGCATCACCAGCGCCGGCCGCGCCGTCCCCATCGATCGAGGGCAGCGGTCAGTCGGACTCGGACGTCAAGGTGTCCGTGTCGTACGCGGTGTCGACCAGCGTGTCCGAGGGCAGGCGGAGATAGTCACAAAGACGCGCCGCCGGCCGCAGTGCCGCGCCCCATTGTTACGGACCGCCCCGCGCGGTATGTGCGTCTACTGAGCCAGTGAGCGCGGCGCCGAGCGCGCGGCCGTGGGAGAGAGAGAGACAGACGGGGCAGAGGCGCGGCCAGCCCGCGTGGCGTGCGCGCGCGTTGCTCAACCGGTTGCAGAGTGGCTGTTGCTCAAGCTGGGAGCGGGCGGCGCGCGGGACGGCGCGTCGGCGGCACCGGCGCCCGAATTCCCAGCCAGTGTTGTGCGTTGACCGGTGCCGGAGGCGACGCAGCCGAGCGTGACGCGCGTGTCGCGCCGGCTCCAGCCGTCAGTTCGAAAGGAAAGCAGACGGACTGTAAGTACGTCACTATGGGCAGGAAGGGCTGGCCCCGACGACAGCGTTCACCTGGACGAGAGCATGAGCACGTCCGATGCGTGACGGCGCCGCTGTCCAATACGCGATAATACTCCGAGGTCAAGATAGCCGACACGCCACCGACTGCATTACTGGGTCAGCCGACGAGACGCCTCACAAAAACAGCTGACCGCACGGCTCAGCGGCGGACGGAACGGTTCGGCAGACACGCGACCCACGCTGCGACCTAACACCGCCTCGGTCTGACCGACTGCGCCCGACTCCGCGAACGAAATGACGACGCATCGGCTAACCCGCAGAGCATTGCACATCTGCAACATCGTCGGCCGTCGCTGCTCTCGCCTTCGCTTCTAACTGACTGTCCATTAACAGCCCTCCGTTCCGAGCTTCCGACGTCTCCGCACTAACCGTAGTCGCTCCCGACCAGCGTCGACACGCCTCGCTTTCCATAACTAACCCCTTCGTTTACAGGCCGACTGACCTCCGGAGACGCGGTGCACCGGCCCGGTTGACTCGCTAGCTTCCAGGTCATGAACTGGCGACACTGGGTGACTTGGTGACAAAGACGACTGACTGACTGCTTTAATCCACAGCGGTGAGCGCCGCCCGCACCTGGCCCTCTGCACGTGCCCCGGCCGTGTCCCCGCTGCAGGGGACCCGAAACTGCCGGCAAATTAGGGAATCCGGACCTGGCCTCGGCTCGGACCCGGGCGTCACCGACACGATGTGTGCTCATTCTCGGGAAACGTGTGCCGGGTGACGTCATCAAAGCTCCGTTTTAGCCGAGGGCAGATAGGGAGAGAGCGGACCCGAGGATCCAGTACGCCTTGTCCAGTCCCGTATTGTCGGACGAAGACAACAGCGCGCTACTGCGCTCAGTGAATGAACAGTGTGTGAGGAATGAACATTGTGCTGTGCGACTCCATGTGCTCTCACGGGCGTGCTGTATGTTTTGACTCAAGCAATGATGTGTGCTACCTGTCGATGTCAATGAAGCGCCTGACCTCAGCCGATTCATGCATAATATATTGTTATTACCTGATGCAATGTTTCAACGAACCTCCGCAGAACTTTCAAATGGAAATAGAATGTCTTCCACTCATACAACTATCTCTAACGGACTATATAGAATGACTATATAGGATGAATGTATGTATGAATGCATGGGTGTGCTTGATTGAGTGCATGTGTTTGCTTGTCATGTATGTGTGGATGGGAATGAGTGTCGCTTAAAACTCGAATATTGTCTAAGCCTTGTACTCCTCTCGGACGTTACTAACATAGCTACCAGTCTGAGGGGGTAACAAGGCAATGTTTACTAACATACTGGTGGTGGGTTGCCAAAAAAGAAGCAGAGAGTGGTGTGACCCAACGTGCATGCAGCCTCAATAATGACTTGAGAAAATGGTACCTTAAGTAAATGGGTTACATGGGAAAGAATGGGCACTCCTGCCTACCTATAACGGGAAGGGGAAGACGAAAAAACGATACTGCATTAGGATTTCCCCTCTGATTTCATCATCCGTGTTGAATGAAATGTGCAGTGTGCACGACATGAGCTTTTAGAATGGGATGGGATATGTGACGTATGTGACGTGTGTGTGTGTGTGTGCAACGTCTCATGTTTTTATTTCAGCTCCACATATGCCACTTTCGAGGGAATGGTATATAAATGGCAACGCTATGAACGGTTGGAGAGTGAAGAGTCATCCCAGTCAGAAGTCACCCAATTTTTGAAGTGGTAGAAGGGTGCCAATCCTTCAATAGCTGTGCCTTTGCTGTCGTAAAAAATGTAAAGTTAAATGATTTTGCAGACATTTTGCTTAAAACTTGAAATAAGAGTTAACAAATATTAATTAAGTTCATAGACAAAGACAAATCGGTTGTAAGAAGTATTACACAACCAGATCAGAATGCCACGCATTTTTGTCAAATGTGACAAACTGAGACATATATAGTAGAACTTCTTTCTCTCCATAATCTCATCAATCTTGCATGACTGAACATAAGATATAACTTACTGGCGTGCTTTAGCTACGCCAGCTCTCTCCAATCTAACATGACAGCAGAGTGGACATAATTCACTAGCGTCAGCCAGTTCCGTCGATCCGATGTCAACGTCACATTTCAGAATGTGGTCGGTATGTTTCCAGCTGTTGGCTAAAAAGTGACCCCGCCAACCTGTACTCGCATCTCAGAGGAGATGAGGCAACCCGAAATCGCCGTCCTGGTGACCCGAGGCCCTGCCTTGCCAGCTGAACTTAATGCGCACCGATTCACCCCAAGTATGTGACAGACTTATGTCCGTCACGTTACGCAGTAACACCATCCTATCGGTATTAGTCATATGCATACACATAAAAAGGACTTGGATACAAACTGGACGCACGATTACTTTCGTAGACGATCCTGGATCAAGCACGGTCAAATCTCACCTCCTAAATATAATTTATAGCACGGGAAGACGGCAGTGAACATTAACGAACGCCCTATATCAGCGGCGCCGTGCTCTTAACACGGCCCTGATCCTCACGACGTGTGGGTTAATTGCTTCCTCGTGGCCATGCGGCGCACCCGCACCTCTTCCGACTCAGGGCTGAAACACCTCCGACATATCCCGGCAGGGTGCTGCCGTCAGCATATATAGAAACGTCGAACACAAAACTCAGACCAATGATATTACAAATGTTATTAAAAAACATTTTTTGGGGAAAATGGCAACAAAATCTTAATTTCCAAACATATTAAAAACGGAATATATATTGGAGAACCGAGTATGGACGATGCCCAAACTGAATTGCACAACAATATCTATATGTTTTACTGACTTAAAGGGATCATAAGACCTTTTCCCACTTTATTAGAGGTGGCAATGTAGTTTGGTACACGAGGCTAAGTTATATTGCATATTGTAGTCATAAAGCTTGAAAATGTCTCTAACTATACCAAAATCACGTTCAAACTTCGTTTGCGTTCCACGCAAATAAGTGTTTGTAATTGGTCGGCGAGCTGCCATGGTCAGAGCCGTAGAAATCAAACACGTCAACCCATGCCTTTTCTTCCGTTTCTCCTCCAATGGTTATGGGCCCCAAATAGCGGGAAAAGGCAACATTTCGTTTATCTTTTGTCGTTGCATTACTCAGTCCATGCAAATCAGATAATAAATTGTCATTCTTAATGACGCGGGCATCCACGCATCATTCAAATTAATAGTTGACTCCAAACGCCCGATTCAGAGGTTGAAGGGATGACCACCGGCCGGACCATTCTAAGCACTCCAAATAACAATGAAAGTGTTTGCAGACATAATTCCTTTAGGCACCATCATAGGGAATCAGTTGAAGATGATGGACTTAGAAAAGCCATTTGTATTATAGGCGATATGATTTTTCTGGCTTTGTATGACGTTGTCATCGTCCTTTGCTTCAACTTCAGGTCGATGTCCTTGGTCTGTGTATAATTTAGTAAGCCGTGTTGGGAAACATTTCGACGATTGCAGCGCACAGATCGGCAATTGATTCACCAACTTTTTTTTTCATTCTTGTGCATATTTGCTTGTATTTAGAGCCGCAATATATGCTCCTCATTCGTTTGTCATTTTAGAGCGAAATGTTTTATTTCTTTTGCATTCGGACAAGAATTGCTGGTGCTTTATTTTAATGCTGAATGTAATTTACTAACAAATAGTTAGCATATAGTCTTAATTAATATGCAAATTCGTTTGAAAAAGTGGATTAAATAGCAGGGTTGGCACTACCCAAAACCCACTACCCGTTTTTTGGGGGTTTGGGTGTGTTTTTTAAACAAAAAACCCAACCCGGGTTTTTACAAAATGTGTTTGAACAAGTTCCTGACGTATTTTTTGTTTAGAAAACAAAGATGATGGTGCATCATTGAGTTTGATGTTTTTGTTTTTCCCCAAGATTTTAAAAGGTTGGATTGAAGTTATTTTATTAAAAACAAAAGGGAAAAAATAATGATTTTGGGAAAGGTTTTATTTTTATATGAACCTCCTTACAAAATTGCTGATACAAAGTTTTAGTGCATTTATGTACTTTTATGAATTTTCGGCCGGCCCTGATCACATATACAAAAACCAAAGATGAACGGGAATATTGACACAAAAACGTAGCAGTTGGTATGAACATCAGTTTCCTACACCATTCACGTGATCTAAGCATACATGGTACCTATACTTTAATAACACCACACTCATCAAATACAAGTATCCAGAGCAAAACATGTACGTACTTGCTTTTAGCTTACACTCTTCTAAAATATAGATCAAATAATCAAAATACAATACAAGAGAAAAAAAAATGTATGACCGTTTTTTACTAACACTCTTCAAAATCTGAGCTCAAATAATATGCCAAGATGACACACTCTCTTGTTCAGCACAGGTTTATGTTTTTCGAATGTGAGGGATTCACAAATTTCGATGAGGATGGTCGCTAGTTTTTTTGCAAAATCTCAACAGATTAGGGGTTTTCTCCGGAGCATTGGTGCTCCCGGTGAGCGCGTATAAATGAATCTCTCAATAGTGTCTTTCAGGGTTTTTGTTTTTGGCACTGAGACGTGTTCATTGAAACGCAGTCTGATGGGTCTTTTGGTTTCCCCTATGTTAGCGTCACATCGTTCCCCTGTGGCCCACAGACGACACATGCAATCTTGTAAACTTACTTCCAGAAGTTAAACATCTACCCGTAGCCCAGACTCGCACGCATTGCAAACACGTGCACCAACGGACATGAGTGTGTGAAAAGGCCGAACGAGTAAGACAGTTTTTCAGAGTGTTTTTGTTGTGCCACGCAACCCGCAAGTTGAAATGAGATTGTTTAACGATAGAATTCACCTTTTGCACACACACCTCGTCAATATACGGGCAGGGTTCAGGTACGCCGTCAAGCTGACTTGTCCTCTGTTCTTCATACTGTTGTCCTGGTTCATGTCGTCCATCATGTCGTCCTGGTTTCATGCTGTCCAATGAACATTTCAGGACGTTTTCAATGAACAATTTCTCACGTTGCCAAAAACAAAACCCCTGAGACACCTATTGGGAGATCATTTTTTATAGCGGCTCCACGGAGCCCAATGTCTACGCGGAGAGAAATCCCCTATAATCTAGTTTGAAGATATTTGCAAAAAAATAGCGACCATCACTCATCGAAAAATTTGTGAATCCCTCCACATTCGAAACATAAACTGTTGCATGAAAACAAAAAAGTGTCATTTGGGCCATTATTATTTGACTCAGATTTTGAAAGATTAGGTTAAAAAACGTACATACATTTTTTTCGTTGTATGTGTATTTTGATTATTTGACATTATATTTAAAGAGTGTAAGCTAAAAGCCTAGTACTTACATTTTTTCTTTTGTTATTGTATTTGATGAGTGTTGTGTTTATTTAAGTATAGGTACCATTGTCTGTAGATCAACTGTGAATTGTGTAGGGAAAATGATGGTTCTAACCACGGGCTACGTTTTTTGTGTATATTCGTACTTTTGGTTTTTGTATATGTATCATGGCCCGGGCCGAAAATGCATATAAATAGATACATTAAATGCACGAAAACTGATAAGCAATTTTTGTAGGAGGTCAATAAAAATAACTTCATCATTTATTATCATCTAATGCTTACAATTCAACGAGCACTTAAACCAGTTTAAAAAAGGAAAATAGATGTTGTATTCTCCTATTCCAGCATTCAGGCTTCCCAACTCTTGTTAAGGAACAACGTGCATCCATTGAACTCCCAATCTCTACTGCCCTAAGAGATGCGATATTTGAAATGTGAAATTTCATCGTGGTAATCTAGTAAGTAGTATTTTGTTACGTTGCATGCATTAAATGCTCGTAACATCCTTTCTAAGGATGTTTGAATGTTTAAAAGTTTCCAAATTGGGACATTTCAGCATATATCGCATGGCGAAGAGCGGGTGAAAAAACAAAAAAAAACACCCATAAAACCCACAAAAAACCCACTACCCAGTGGGTTTTGATGAAAAACCCGGGTTTTTTCAAACCCTGGTTAATAGCGTTCGATAAATATTGTTGCATCGGTTCCATCCTCCAGAAACCTATTAGAAGACATTCGAGAAGGTCTTATGATCCTTTTAAGGCCCGCCCCAGACGGATGCGTTATGTATGCGTTGCGTTCCGTCACGTCTCGATGCGTCCGATGGGTTCTTAAACGCTTCTCAATACGTTGCTATGCGTCAATGCGTCAATAATTGACGCATTTAGATGCATGGAGACGTATTAAGACCCGTTGGGACGCATCAAGACGTGACGGAACGCAACGCAACGTACGAAAAACGCACCCGTGTGGGGCGGGTCTAAGGCTCCCGAAGTATGATGGTCTGGATTTTGTATTCGACATTCTCAAATATGCGTGCCGTCACATGAGCGAGGAACGTCAGTCTGCTGCTTTTGAGCGACGTAAGCGACAATGAATTCCTAACCGTCCCTAAATATGTTATCTCATACGCAAGAAACGTCATACCGTACGTCAAAAACGTCGCATCTAGCAGGGAAATAAGTCGGCCAATGGTCAGGTTATTTCACCACCGCGGCCTCCGTGGTAACTTGGCTGGTCGCCATAAACCAGTATTTCCAAGACTACATTTACATGTAGCCACGATGTAGTTACCGAGACCGAGACCGAGACCGAGACCGAGACCGAGACCGAGACCGAGACCGAGACCGAGACAGACCGAGACCGAAGACCGGAGACCCGAGACCGAGACGAGACCGAGACCTGAGGACCGAGACCGGACGAGACCGAGAACCGAAGACCGCAAGGACCGAGACCGAGACGGACCCGAGACCGAGAACCGAGACCGAGAGAGAGAGAGAGAGAGAGAGAGAGAGAGAGAGAGAGAAGAGAGAGAGAGAGAGAGAGAAGAGAGAGAGAGAGAGAGAGAGAGAGAGAGAGAGAGAGCACTCATGGGGTTTCGCTTTGCATCATCGTTATCGTTCGTCGGCTTCTGTTGTCGACGGCAAGTGTACTTCAATCTAACGTTATTCCTGTAATGTGACTTGGGTTCAGATAGTTCTTGCTGAGGTCATTGTACTACCACGCAATCAAATGACCACCAACGAACGTGTCTACTGCGCAAACAAGTCTGACACTAAAGCCAAGGCCGAGAGGGAAGCTTGATCGCCTTGACTTTATTTTGAAGCGACAATTTCAAGTTTTTTATCAGCAACGCCAGACACTGCAATGCCGTATATATAGCTTTGTGTATGCTGTAATGAATTGTATATGGACACCAATCAATCATGCGATAGATTACAAATATTATGATCACCTGACAAAAAAGTAAAGATATTTGTTTGCCACCACGAAACTTTCCAAAATGACCTCGACCTTTATCCCTACAATGAGATTCTGGCATACAAATATTGTTTCAGAGAATGAGAAGTGATAGATGATGAGCTTTTAGCACAAATCCCTCGCGACTCCGACATCTTTCATCTCCTGTAGCGATCCCTGACCTTTTCTTGCACAATGCACATGACACGAAACATCACGTTGCTCACCATCAGGTCTGACTTCCAGCTGAGGGCCCGTCTATCGCCGTGCCCACTTCCCGCCCCCCCCCCCCCCCCCACCTGACTCTCCCAGTGCCGTGGACCGGTCAGTGTGCCGGCGGCAGGCAGCGGACACCCGACCCGGCACAATTACAGCGGCGGCCGCCAGTGAAAGGCAGCTGGGACCGGCACCGGCCGGGCCGGGCCGGGCCGGGCTCGCCAGGCTCGTCCCGGCCGGCAGGGTCGCTCAGTGATGAAACGGCCATTTGGCAACGGCGCGGGGCGAGCTATCCGCCGCCGCTGACTGGGTCTCCACGCGTTTGGCAACCGGCACCGACCGACCACCGCCGTCATCACACGGGGGCACGCCGTCTCTGGGAGCCGCCGACAGGAGACGGTGTTGTCAGCTCGGCCGCCGAGCTGTTACCGACTGACACCGGCGGGTCACCGACTGACACCGGCAGGGTCAGAGGACGTGACACCACTGCAGAGAGGTGACAGCCAGGCTGACGGCAGAGGCCGACACCCCCATCTGAGCAGCACACGGACCGCGGCCAATACACAGCTTCACTCTGCTGCATGACCTCATGACTAGGCAACGGCCAATACACAGCTACACTCTGTTGCATGACCTCATGACTAGGCAACGGCCAATACACAGCTTCACTCTGTTGCATGACCTCATGACTAGGCAAGGTGTCACTTGGGGTTGTGCCAGTGCATATCTGTCGGACATGTATGCATGAGCATAATCCAGGTGCTAATGCTAGTACAAATAGGCCGAACATAAATTTACGTGCGTAATCCAAAGTGTCAACAACCGAGCTGCGATCATGTCATACCATCTCACGAGTTAGATATGTCAACACCAGCAGACATCGAAACCAGCTGGGAACAAAAAGCAGCAATAGACGCCGATAATGGCACGGCATGTGGTTCACTAACTCTGAACTGAACAGTCAGCTGAACAGTCACACACCAGCTGATACCGCCCCTGTAGCTCAGTGGGAGAACGCTGGTCTTCTGATCTATATCAGTAGTGGCAGCCTAGGTTCGAGTCGCTTCGGCGCTCGCTATTTGCTCCTGACTGGAATGGCCTGTGGCCGGTGGCAGCGGTCGCGCTGAAGGCCAGATGACTTCAGCGAGCGGGGCGGACCGTGTCCAGGTATGTCGGGCACGTACAACTTTCGTCACTAAATTCTGCCGGCCAACAGGAATTGCGCGATCGGGTGGTGAGGTCAGAACAAGCTCTGCTTAGCGCGGGTCCTGACCTCGGAAAGCCATCCATACAAAACATTCGGACTAAATTTATAATAAAAAAAAAACGTTTTCCACCCAGCAGCAGCCCAGCTGGTGGAGTGACAGAGCGAAACACACTGCCCCACCCCGCCCCACCCACCCTCGCCACTGCTCAGCCGGCGCGACACAGCTGCCGGCGGCCACCTCAGCCGACCACACCAGACACGCCCCAATCTGAGCCAACACACAGACCGCGGCCACGGCCGGACCCAGTCAGGGCCGCGTCATAACGACACTGCGCAACCCACTCGGCTACCGGCTAGCCACAGCCGTAAAGTTACGCCAGCAGCGATGTGTAAACTGCCCGAGTTCTGCATGAGAAAGTCACACGGCCGTAAACGTACGCTTATGTCGCTGTGCGTTTCGAGCAATGCAACTGTCGACGCATGGGCCGTGGGCTGAATGCAGATACGAGTCGGGTTACACATGTGCTGTCCCGTTTCCTCGGGCCATGTGTGTTGTTTGCGTCACAGCCCACACGAGTCGAGCAGTGAAAACGAGAGGACAGTCCTCGGGCCGACTCGCCGCTGCAGCTGGTGGCATGCAATCGAGGACAGCGAGCAGTACGCCCACGCGGGGAGGCCGGTTCGCGGGGAGGCCGGTACACGGACGGTACGGGGCCGACTCTGCATGACAGCGCCTCTGCAGAGCAGAGCTGTTGCCGTCCGGCCCTGATGCATGGCGCATCTGATGATCGTCTGGGACGGGCGTCCCAAGGCAGCGGAGAAAGCGGCCGGCTGATTTACAGCTGCATATCGTTATTGGCCCGCATTGGCGGCGAGCCGCGGCGGAAGGTGAAGGGGAGGCGACGCGGAGGAGCGGGTTTGTCATTGAGGGCCGTCGTTATGCCACAAGGACGTCAGCAGACTGAATATACAGGTAATCACAGCAATTTGCAGCGCAACATCCGTTCACAGACATGTGCTGAGAACACAGTTGGGTGCACAGGCGACAAACAATTATCGACCAGCCGGGCCGGGCTCATCATTAAAATCCCTGGGTAATCGCATCAGCCATGCTTTCGCAACAGGAAGTGTGGGATGAAAGGACGGCTTGTTGGAACTCCAGCAGCCGTGACCTTCAAACGTCGTACGCTCGCTCGCTGCTCGCAACTCAGATGCGGTTACGGACGATTTCTCAGAGCTGCATCAGGAAGAAAAACTATTCATTGCAAAATGTCACAGCTCGGTGCCGGACTCATTAGAATCGTGTGGCCATCTTCACACAGAATAATACATCAATCTACGAGCCTTGGAATTGTCACAAGTAAGGCAGCGGTCATAACTTTTGTCTACACAAATGTCTTGGGTCACACTGTCAGCGCTTGCTTTCAATAAAAACAACCCGTCTATGGCTCAACATTGGGAAGTTCAAAGGTTTCGAATTTCGTTCGTCTTGCTTCATGAGCTTTGCTCCCGGGCCAGTTGTACCACAACTAGTGAGAGGTTATGACCAGGGTCAGGGAACTCACCACACTGGAATGCTGGATTATGGATCCGGCCGAACATCGTTTCCGGGAGTGGAAAGTCACTCAACAACAGTGCGGTGCATCGACGGGAACATTTAACAGCACAGCGTATACATTGGTGAGTTGTCTGCAGTTGAATCGCATTCTTAGGTTTGCACGTCATGACTCATGAAAATCCATTGGTTTGTTGTACTGCAGCGACGATGCCTATGTTAAGTTGACGACTTAGAAAGAAAAACAGATCGATTTCATTCAGAATTCACCTGCAAGCTATTCTATCCTTATCGTTGCATTTTGCTGGGGTTATCAAATAGATGTTGCTGTTACCATAAACAAAATGTCAGTTAAGACCAAAATGTATGTGTTGATTGTTATTCCATGCGCAGATTAGAGCAGTGTCGCTCAACAAAACGGGAAAACTTGCCTGAGAGCTTTTTCATAGCGTCGTACGCTATCTTCCCATTATTCCCAGGAACAGCTTTTCTCAACACTGATTCCGGAAAATAAAGAGCTAAGCATTTATATTTTTTTCAAATTCGGATATTTTCTTTGTAGATATACTTGACTGCATTATCACTGCAACCAACTCTCATCTAAAGAACTCTAACTCAAGACTGAGCATTAGGGTGCCACACAAATCACTTTTTCCATTTTTTAGACGGCCTTTGGTGAAATTGTTAGGCTGGGTGAGAAACAGGCAACAGCTGACTTAAAAGTTTAACCCAATAAAACAATGTGTAGAGGTTCCGCATCGACTGTTTAGTGTTAAGCCCAGTCATAAACAACCACCCAGCGTTGAAGTCTCTAATGCTGGCGCTCCGTGGTGATTAGTGAATAACACCAGACATTGGTCGCCGCAGCGGTGGTCCGATGTAACAGTGCCAGTCAGTGCTGTACAACGAGGAATTCAGGAGTTAGAATGACTCAGACTGAGTGTGACCTGCGACCAACGACAGAGCAGGCGATGGACCTGCTGAGTAGGGTACACTACACTAGGTTTCAGTTTAAACACTTCGGTTTAAAATTTGAAACGGCCCTAGATGCGTTAATCAGCTGGACGACAAATCCTTCTAAACGCATTTTGAACCTTATCATAAAAATCGCTAGACATTTCTCCTCGACCACTTACGTCGTGCTGTGTGCGAACAGCAACAACACAACCACATTGGTCCACACCTACCTGAAAATGATTAGGATTGAGTGTGCTTTGCTCATGTAATTACAGTTGAAATGCTCAAGGGAGGCGAGCTCTCGATACTAACCTAACATTATGGGTACCATTATGTTGTTCTCGATTTCCGACTTTTTCGACCTTTCAGTTTGGTAGTGGAGTGCAACTTGGCTTGAGGGGACTCTGTCAACCTGAGGGCTCCTACGATGGCCTGAGGGCCCTTGGACGCCTGAGGGGGTCCTCGGCCAGCCTGAGGGCACCTCAGTTGGTCTGATGGGGCCATATGTCGGCCTGAGGTGCCCTCTGTCGGCATGAGGGGGCCCTCTGTCGGCCTGAGCGGCCCTCTTGTCTACCTGAGGGGTCCTCTGTCGGCCTGAGAGGGCCCCTCTGTTGGCCTGAGAGGGCCCCTCTGTTGGCCTGAGAGGCCCCTCTGTTGGCCTGAGAGGCCCCTCTGTTGGCCTGAAAGGGCCCCTCTGTCGGCTTGAGGGGCCCCAGGCGGCCTGATGAGGCCGCTCTGTCACCCTGAGGGCCCTCTGTCAGTCTCAGCGGCCCTCTGTCGGCATGTGAGGGCCTCTGTCGACTTGAGGGGTTTCGGTCAGCTTGAGGGGCCTTGGTCGGCCTGAGGGGCCTCGGTCGGCTTTGGGAGTCATTTGACGGCTTGAGGGCCCTCCATCGGCCTGAAGGGGTCTTCTGGTGACCCGTGTGGGCCCTCTGTCAGCTTGAAGGGGGCATTATCTAACTTGAGACCTCATTCAGTCTAAAGGGCTAAAGGTCGGCTTGAGCGGCCCTTGGTCAGCTTGAGGTTTGGGTGGAAGGCTTGAGGGACCGGGGTCCTATTCCCGTATGAATGCTATTTTTAGGCCTAAGGGGCCCTTGCCAGGACTCAGAGGCCCAACTTCAGAGTGTCCTTGACAGGTCTGAATAGTCCCTTGCTGACTTTTAGAGGGTCCTATGTCTGTTGGAAAGGGCATTTGCCAGTTCTAAAAGGGCCATGGGGTGATTTACGAGGGTCCCGTCGGGCTGATAGAGGGCCGCTCGAGCCGTCCAAGGGCCAGGCAGACACTTTCTCACCTGGGTCACCTGTGGCCCTGATGACTTGAGAGGAGGCGGGGGTGGGGGGTGGCGGAGGAAAATATATGATGACCCCCTCATTGACCTTTGGGGGTCCATGATCCGGATGCCCCTTCCCCTGCGATCACCGCCGGGTGTGGAGTGTGGACCAGGGCGGCGCTCTATTGGCACACAGTGCGACACCAATACTCGATGTGGAACCCCTATTTATGTTCCGATTTGGCTCAAATTTCGTATTTAGAGGTTTTTCATCTAACCTAACAAAAACAATAAAGGCCGATAAAAAGTAAAATGTTATTTTCCACCATTACAGAGTTGGGCACCCTACTGAGCATGTAATGCACCGAATGCAAAAGTCTACGAAAACATGTTGACTTCACCAGCACAGCAAAGTCCCTCTAACCTGGTAAATGAGTCCCAGAGACAAGAGGAGAGACGAGCGACAGTCACTAGATCATTGTCACAGACAAGGCCCCGCACACCATCCCCTTCACAGCCGGGCGACACAAACGCCTGTCCGAAACGTCTGCAGTGTCACACTGATACCATCTGAGCGGGAAAAACAGCTCAGCCACACCTATCATCGGCTGCCCCTCACGTCACGGCAGCTCCTGCCATCCTCCAGTCTGTCCTGTTCGAGACGTCTGTATTGTCACAATGATACCATCTGAGCGGGAAAAACAGCTCAGCCAACCCATCATCGGCTGCTCCTCACGTCACGGCCTCCTGCCATCCTCCGGTCATCTCCGGACAAACCCCTCCCAGTGACGTCACGAGTCTCTCCCGTGACGTCACGAGCCTCTCTCGGTGACGTCACACGACACACATCTCGCCGACGACGTCACACGGCTCGCCAAGGCCGCCGCGGCGCCGCGCTGGTCAGCCGGTCGGTAAGTGGGTCACGCGCCATCGTCGCCTGCGGAAGACACCACCGTCGACGATCCGATCACTTGAGGTCCTCACGCTCATACGGCGTTTACGGAGAACTCAGAACAGAGTCCACCGGGGACCACGGACCGTCTCTCAGACCACGGACCGTCTCTCGGAGACCATCCCAGAGTCAGTCTCTAGGAGACCATCCCAGAGTCAGTCTCGGAGAGCGTCCAGAGAACGGCCGGAAGACGTCTCCGGAGAACGTCTCCGGGACGTCTCCGGAGAACGTCTGCCGGAGGAGATTCCGCTCCTCTCCGTGTCGCAATGCGGGTGGTTCGGGGCCGCGGCGGTGACGGGTGGGTCGGGGCCGCGGCGGTGACGGGTCGGCCGGCCGGCGCGCGCCAGTTGGCCAATCATGCCGGCGGCGGTCACTTCCTGAAGGTGCTGAGCAGTGGCGCTGTGAGGCGATATGTAGCCGCGGAGGTCAGAGTCTGCGCTCTGGGACAGCCCGCGGTCAAGATGCCACGTGTGTGATGACCGGGAATGGCCAGTGACGCGGCGCCGCGTCACTGGATGTTTAACCGTCACGGCACCATATTATAACTTCGGCCACTGGAATATCATCGTTTGGGAACGATGTGAACTTAGCTCCACAAACTGAATTACGCCAATGACCTAAAGAGCGGCGCACTTGGCCCGACAGGGGAGGTCTGATCCGTTCCGACGCGGACCTGACTATGTCAGGTGAGGATAAGTCAGGTCAAGTTAGGTCCAGGTGAGGTAAGGCCCGGTCAGCTCAGATCAGGTGCAGTGCAGGTCTAGTTCGGGTCACATTAGGTCAGAACCAGGTCAGAACTAGGCACGTGACGGCCGAATGGTTAAGGGCAGCCCAGATCACAGGTCAAATCCAGATCGACGCCAGTTTGGTGTGTATGTTGTTTTTTTTTTTTGGGTTTTGTTTTGTGGGCACGCTTTAGCGCGTTGAGGCTATCAAGCGCCCTTCCAGTCAACGCTAGTTCAGCGTAGTCAAAAGCGGATATCGTACACCATGCTAAAATGGATCTTAGTAGGTAAGAGCATAACTTGTTGGCTGCTGACCGTTGCATTCTCCCCTAGTCCAACCCAATTCGGGTCAGGACGTGTCAGGTCAGGTCAGGTCAGGTCAGGTCAAATCTGGTCTGGTCTGGTCTGGTCTGGTCTGGTCTGGTCTGGTCTGGTCTGGTCTGGTCTGGTCTGGTCTGGTCTTGTGGTCTAGGCTGGTTCTGGGTCTGGTCTGCATCTGGTCAGGGTCCAGGGTCAGGTATCAGGTCCAAGGTCAGGTCAGGTCAGTTCTGGGTCTGCTGTCTGTCGGTCTGGTACTGGTCTCAGGTCTGGTCAGGTCTGGTCAGGTTCAGGTCCAGGGTCAAGTCAGGTCGGGGTCACGGTCGGGGGTCAGTCGGAGTCAGGTCGGTCAGGTCGCGGGCCAGCAGGTCGGGTCAGTCCGGGTCAGGTCGGTATCGGGGTTCGGTCGGGAGTCGGCGTCGGCGTCAGGTCAGGTCAGGTCAGCAGTGCTGCCTCGGTCAGCCAGCCTTTAGCCATGAGCCCAGCTGATGGCACCGATACACACACCGCTGTAAAAAGCGGTCCCAGCGCCACCCAGATCCGAGAGTCGGTTTTTAGGAGGCGCCCCGAGCCAGCTCGGTACCGAGAACAAACAGCACTACCGCTTTCCTGCATACATTACATAGTGGGGACGCCGGGCGGCGGCGGCAGGCGGTGAAGTACCTCCTCATGGTACCGCACAAGGCGAGGCTGCACAGGACTCCTCGTTGGTCGGCGTCGCCTCAAAGGTACAGCAGCATCCCACGGACAACGCGCATTGACAACAGATAACGTGCGGTATGGCGGATAATGACACACGGTTCTGACGTTTACAAACCTGCCGAACATGTCCCCCTGCTTCTTGGGAGTCGGATAGGTATACATCTTGTATTTGTGTATAGGCATTTCAGATGAACAGTTGAACACCCAGGTGAATAGCACATAACACACGGTATTTCGAGATAAGACCGTGTATGTTCGTGCGGGTTTTGTGTGTCTAATTTGTAATTTTGCGTCCATTCCTCTCTTCAACAGCTTCATTCTCATCGCTGTCATCGTGCATCCACTCCTTCTCGGCACTGTTTCGCAGTATTTCATGCGTGTCAGATTAGCTGTGCCGCCACCTCAGACCTATTTCCGTGGGGTTAATTTTGTCCCGCTGTTGTTAAACGGCGCTGCCATGATGCACAGGACATTTTCACGGGGCGAGACCGTGGGACTCGCCTAGCCGTGCTGTTCCTCTGTCGTGCTGTGCCACTCAGGACACTAAGACAGGGGTGAGACGCTGAGACTCGTCTAGTCACGCTGTTGTTGCTCGGTCCTGCCCCGTCACACAGGACGCATGTAATACGTGAGACGTTGTAACTTGTCTAGTCACGTTACTGTCGGTCGGTGCCGCTGTGTCGCGCAGGACACCTGCTCGGGGTGGGACACTGGACCAGCCAGTCACGCTGTAGTAGTGTATCAGTCCCGCTGTCATCAGCTCATTAGTCACTACATCGTCCGATCTGCCAGTCACGGTCGGAGCGGTGAGATCCGGGCCAGATCACACGGCGGCGACACACCACACCTCATTGCTCAGCGGACCCTGCAGCCTGACCGGGCACAGCGGACCCTGCAGCCTGACCGGGCTGACACCGGTGGAGCTCTCAGCTCTCAGCGGACCCTGCAGCCTGACCGGGCTCAGCGCGACCCTGCCAGCCTGACCGGGCACAAGCGGACCTGCAGCCTGACCGGTCTGACACCGGTGGAGCTCTCAGCTCTTCAGGAACCCTGGCAGCCTGGACCGGGCTGAACCACCGGTGGAGCTCTCAGCTCTCAGCAGGACCCTGCAAGCCTGACCGGGCTGACACCGGTGGAGCTCTCAGCTCTCAGCGGACCCTGCCAGCCGGACCGGGCTGACACCGGTGGAGCTTCAGCTCTCAGCGGACCCTGCAGCCTGACCAGTCTGACACCGGTGGAGCGTTCTCAGCTCTCAGCGACCCTGCAGCCTGGACCAGGCTGACACCGGTGGAGCTCTCAGCTCTCAGCGGCACCCTGCAGCCTGACCGGGCTGGACACCGGTGGAGCTCTCAGCTCTCAGCGGACCCTGCAGCCTGACCGGGGCCGGGCACAGCGGACCCTGCAGCCTGACCGCGGCTGACACCGGTGGAGCTCTTCAGCTCTCAGCGGAACCCTGCAGCCGAACCGGGCTGACACCGGGTTGGAGCTTCTTCCAGCTCATCGCGGACCCTGGAGCCTGACCGGGCTACCACCGTTGGAGCTCTCAGCTCGCAGCGGACCCTGCAGCCTGACCGGGGCACAGGCGGACCCTGCAGCCTGACCGGGCTTTGGACACCGGTCGGAGCTCTCAGCTCTCAGCGGACCCTGCAGCCTGGGACCGGGGCTTGACACCGTGGAGCTCTTCAGCTCTCAGCGGGACCCTGCAGCCTGGCCGCGGCTGGACACCGGTGGAGGCTCTCAGCTCTCAGCGGACCCTTGCAGCCTGACCGGGGCTGACACCGGTAGCTTCTCCAGCTCTCCAGCGACCTGCAGGCCTGACCGGGTGACAACCGGTGGAGCTCTCAGCTCTCAAGCGGGACCCTGCAGTCGGCCGGGCTGACACCGGTTGAGCTCTCAGCTCTCAGCGGACCCTGCAGCCTGACCGGGCTGACACCGGTGGAGCTCTCAGCTCTCAGCGAAGAGTTATCATTCATACCACTAGCACCACTCGTTGGCCACACACCTCTGCTGTGGGTTGATTCCATCGGAGGCACGTCGTCAGATGGGAGCATGTCATTGTCCGTCCAGTGGTCACGGTCAGTCATCGACGCGTGACCAGAGTCACTCCCAGGACGCGCCTCACCTCAGCGGTCAAGGTCACACCTGGTCACTTCACCGGACCAAAAGGGACCAACAACATCCGGCGCAGACGGCACAGATGTCCCGCGGGTGGAAAAGTCGAGATCAGCGCCGCCGCCGCTGCCGACGCACTGTAGGCCAGCGGCGCCTAAAAATCGCTTTTTAATCGAGAAACCGATTTACGAATTCTGGAATTCACAAGTCATAGATAAATGTAGAAATGAGTGGCACATTCAGTGGTGGCATTTATTTGCATATCTGATCTGATCAAGGGGGAATTTTGGCGCCGAAGTCACCACATGCACTGTTATTCTGAATCAGCCAACATACCGCCCCAAATGTGATGCATAGTTAGTTTCCCATCCTGCCGTATTTCATTATATAGTTTATGTTACTATAGTTTATGGGGAAATACTTGGTGGTACGATTTTAATGGTCCATTTTGTTTTTCATTCCACCAGGTTAGGCACTCTGACACATACTGTATTGTATTTATGCTGTGTATTAGGACGTATGTGAAATAAGTCAAAAGTATAAAGATGTATTCCATAAAACGGTAGAAACACAAAACAATGACCACAGTAGACCAGTGAATTTGTATCGCTATTCGTTTCCCCAATACTTGTTTATGATTGGATCTGCCAGATAAATTTGTTGCATTCCTTTTGCACCCTTTTTAGATATATAACACTGAATTCCGACCCACTTGGCAACGGCCGCCACGGGACAATGCGGCGTAGCGGCAGGCTGTTTATTACATGCTTGGTCGCGTCCGCTTTTTTCTCAACTAACACAACCATTGGGGATGCGTTTAAAAGTGACGAAGGTCCTCTGAGCATGCTATATAGGGAGAAGAGAGGTAGTTCAAATTTGAAAACACCTTATTTTGTTTTATTGAAATACCTAAAAACACCGGTACACAGTTTATATCAGGACATTTAAGTGAAAGGAAAAATAAGGTATGATAACTCGTAATCTAAGCAATCAAACTGACCACCTGTACCCATCGGTCCCATCATATCTCCCGCTTACTTAAGTTATCTGATTAAAAAGCGATTTTGAGCCGCCGCTGGCCTACTGTGCGGCGGGGTCCCTGCTTCGAAGACGCTTTCCCCTTCCACTGTCCGCACCTGCCTCGCTCACCAGTGACCACATCAGCCACTCGCCAGCCTCCCGTCGACAGCGTGCAAGAAGCGATGATTTGCACAAAATGAAAGCGTGAACGGCATCGCCGGCGTTTAACTTGAGTGCGGAAGTTCCGGTTCCGCCCGGAAGTTCCCGACTTCATGGCGTTACGGCTTGTGATTAGGCCGGGCAGCGCTATCGAGGACGGTGTGGGCACGGAAGCCAGCGTACGAACCTGACGCCGCAGCCTTGACCCTCCATCGCCGGCTCATTTTAGGAGGCGGAGGAAGTATGCGTAGCAGGGCCGCGGGCGGCGCCGTTTCACCAGCCCTTACCGCCGCCGGGATAATCCGAATGTGCCAATACGGGGTGAACGGGAGGCCCAGCAGAGCCCAGGGCCGCGGACAGCCACCGGCGCGGCGGACCACGCGCCGTCATCGAGGGACGAACATGCACGGTCACCGAGACAGGGAACACACGTGCCAGGTCATCAGAGAGGGCACACATGCCGGTCACAGAGAGGGCGCACGTGCCGTCGAGGCGCGCCGCATCACCTAGACAGGTGAACCAGATCCCCCCCCACCGTGGCATTGTCGTTGCCGACTTCACAGGACATGAGAGGAGCTAGAAGACTACGGAACTCAAAACACATACACCGTAAAACGTCGGGGTGTGAACACGTTGCATACACCATTCGACCAAGCTGGGAACACAGGCCTACAAATCAATGAAACTTGTCGGCCCTTGAAGCGCACTTCCCGGAGCGTATACTTGTTCTGGTTAGGGAGCCAGCCTCTGATCAGACCCGCCGCGGTAGCAGCACATTAGACCGATCTATCGATAACCAGTCTGGCAACGCCGCCAGGCTGCTGCAGGAGCCTTGAACTACAAATTGGCATAGTTCGAGACACGGCATTACCTGAGAGCTGACCATCGGTGTTGAAGCCCGGAGCAGTCATTATCGTCATTAACAAATGCGGAGTTCAAATGAACACATAGATAACAATCAAGAGCTCCCAGCGAAAAAAAATGCTGCCACGGTCACTCAAGAGAGAGTTAACTGGTTAATTGGTAAATAGAGTTAATAACTGGTTAATGGTCTAGAGGAGCTCGTAAAAATATATTCCTGAAATATTTGGTCTGTTAAAAGGAATGTTTCACCTTTGTATTGGTTTTAAACTGACAGTCATTATATTTGGCCGTTATTGAAAAATATAAATTACTCAAAACACTTGTTTTCCTTTACTTAACCGTTTTTAAGTAATTGAATTGTGAATTTGCAAAAAAGAGTCTATGCAAGTGCCGCCTCTGATTGGCTGACAGCCACTTCAAGGATCTTCAAGGCTGTTGGTCCGAGGAGAAAAACGACTTGTATTTATCGAAACTTGACTGGATCACCTGCTGCTATTACGAGAACAAAATAATTGTATGTATTCGAGTGCGCCAGAATTGTCTACAAAGATTGTGCCTATTCTGTATAGCTCTCTATATATCAATAATGACGTACTAACCTATGCTTAAAACCGCAAAATAAGTTTCAGAACTAATACCGATCAGATCAAATAATGAGTTTGCTAATTAAGAAGAAATATTAAGTTGGTTAATAATGAGTTGAAAGAATTAGTTGAATAATTAGTTGGCGATGAACGAGCGAGCGCGAAGGAAAAGGCAAATTTCAACTCGATCGAGCAAGTAGCTGCTGAGATACAAACAAGGGTGCACACGTGCGCACGAGCAAAGGCATGCATCTTGACAAAATTCCCTACCGGGAAATACCCGTTACAGCTGACAATCCTATCACATCAAGAAAGGTAACGCAAGAGAAGAGCTGCTTAGTTTTGAGCCCCGGTTTCCACAAAAAGCGGGTATCAACATTGCAAGACGGATTGTGTAATTTTCGGCAGCTCTGCAAGTGTCAGTTTGTCATACCGCTCTCGTTCCCCACTCCTAGCATAACATAACTGAACAAATAGGCAGCCTAGTTACCTCTGCCTTCCCTTACTACAAGGGACAGAGACCGTGACTGCCCATATGGACCACTGTTGCGAGCAGTGCTCCTCCCCGATCCACCTCGGTCTGCGCTCTCTCCCTTCAGACCATCACCGAACCGACTGACATTCCTCAGCCAGCAGTGCGCGAAGGTCGTCTCGGCGCGACCTGACCTTGGTAGCCTGATCTGTACCGGACCTACTGTGTCTACCCCCCGCCGCCACCCCCCCCCCCCTCCGGGATCATGCCGCCACGCGGAATTACCGGCGCCGCACCCGCGTTTCATGCATAGTCGATCGGCGGCGGCTGACGCACACCGGCTGACATGGAAATGTTACACCGGCTGGTGATATACGCCGCTGGCTGGTGATACACGCCGCTCAGGGACAGGCCGGGAGCAGGAGGGGGGGGGGGGGCAGAGCGGAAACGTGACAGATCCGGGTCCGGAAGCTGCTGAATGACGGACGTCAAGGCAAGGCATGTCAGGTGGTGGTAAAAACACGCTGCACGGGGCCGAGACATTGATGGGTGAGTTATGAGCTGCCAAGGTGCTACCGCATGGCCTGAATGCCGCCACGTGATTGACAGATATTATTCTACCAGTAAGGCGCCGTAGTTGGCGATGAACGAGCGAGCGTGAAGGAAAAGGCGAATTTCAACTCGATCGGGCAAGTAATTTCTGAGATACAAATAAGTATCTCAATAGGTGTCAGGTGTATAAATAGGTGTAATAATATAAATATGTGTAATATATAATACAAATATATACAAATAAGTATAAATAGGTGCACTCGTGCGCACGTGCAAAGGCACCCCACCCCTGACTTAAAAGAAACTTAAAAGAAAGTGGTGGCTGAGAGGTCCCTAACCAGTAACCACACACCAAATTTCAACACAATAGGCCAGGCCAGCCGTTCCTGAGATATATAATAGTAGTGTGCACGTGCGCACGTGCAGAGCCACCCCACCCCTGACTTGTGAAAAGGCGGCGGCTGTGAGGTCCCTAACCACTCACCAAATTCCATCACAATCGGTTCAGCCGTTTCTGAGATATAGAATAGGGGTGTGCACGTGCGCACGTGCAGAGGCACCGCACTGCTGACTAGTGGAAAAGCGGCGGCTGAGGGGTCCCTAACCACACACCGAATTCAAACACAATCAGCCCAGACGTTGCGGATTTTTTGCGACAAAACACCTTTCAACACCCCACGCGCCACGCACAGTGGTAGTCACCCACATGAGTCGCCACTGGCATCAAACAGGGTAGGTTGGATGGGGCTACTTAGCAAAGGAGCCCGCTTGCCAATCGGACATGCGGTTGCAAAGGTACGAGTTTTTCAAAAGCGTCGCTACGGGTCGGGTCGGGTCGGGTCGGGTCGGGTCGGGTTGGGTCGGGTTGGGTCGGGTTGGGTCGGGTTGGGTCGGGTTGGGTCGCTTAAAATCAGTTTTTTTTCCCATATATCACGGAAAGACGACGTAATTAAAATGTTACGGGAAACCACCAATAGAATGCATCCAACTCCAGGCATATTTTCTGTCGAACCTCAGCCTGAGGATGCACATGATTGAGACAGCACAGTTAGCTGATCGTGCGGATACATATGAGCAGTGCAGTGCAAAATATGATGCCAAATTACGTTCATTTCAGCGTCTTTAAGCGTCTTTCATTGTGTATTCAGGGAAGAGCCACACGATCATCTGTAATATGCGGATCAGTACCGTCCTCGGTACTGATGTACTAATACGAGCCAAGGAAAGGCCCAGCGAAACTAGTCACAATGAACCATCTGGATCGGCCACCTCAAATGTTGTCTAACTCTATGCACAATGGAATACAAGTATAATACAATCAAACAAATAAATAGACAAATAAGCACCAAAGTTCAAGGACAATAGTCATTCACGCGGCTATAATGGTTGGCTTCACACGGGAGTGGCGCTGTGATCGGCACCTCTGTGAATGTCATCAGTGTGAGCAGCCACCCATGGTGGCCAGCTGTGTGAGACTGAACATCGTGCCGTGATGACCAGTCATTAGTCTGGCCACTCCCGCCATTCAGCTGTCCATAGATACACAGCCCTGTCTCATGACAGTGACCGCCAAGGACGCGTTGCCACGGCCCGTGACGCTCGCCGAGTCCAGACAGACACCGTGATTCACGCCCGACCATCTGCCGGCGTCATCAGGAGGCGTTATAGGACGTCGGCATCCGTGGCCGTTATTGAACCGTCACTTGTGGGCGACATCAGGTGAAGTCATCCGGTGACGTCGGCCGGTGACGTCATCCGGGGACGCGTCGAGGCTATTACCGTACATTCCGGGCCAGTTGCCGGCCATCTCCTACCGCAGGATCACGCCGTGCGCTGGGAATCAGCCCATCTCCCGGCCGAGACGGGCGCCTCCTTGTCAAGAATGACTTCTGGCACGGCACTGGCGCAGGACGGCCTTGCCTGATCAAACGAAAGCGGTCAGCTGAACGAGCTGCGAGGTTCTGAGACTGCTGAGGCTCACACTCTTGTGGTGAGACCCGGAACAGAGTGAGCGAGTCCGGGCGGACAGGCTATGAGGAAACAAACGTCTGTGCCGCTCTGTGTTAGCTCCGCGGCCCCTCCTGCCGGGGCTGGAGAGTAGAGCATGAGCGGCCGCCGCCGGGGTGGCGATGTTACAGCCGATAGGAGAGCAGTGAAGCCGGCACACTGACGGACAGGGAGACAGACGGGAGAGAGCGGCAAGTTCGCCTGCACCGCCCGCACTGGAGAGAAAACACCGCGCAGTGGTGGAGAACGGCAATTATCTACAACTGGAGAAGCAATAGATAATATCAGATCGGCCCGAGGAATCAGAGGCTCACGAGTTTTGTGTTAGGATAATTTGGGGCAGGTGTTTGAAGCGAGACTGATTGTAATCCTGAACCCAAAAGGCAGAGGGCAAAGCTGATACTGGGGTTATTAGGTTTTAAGCAATAAATCGGTTAAAAACAGCATATTCAATTCATTGTTTGAAAATAAATTTATTTCCTTAATGATACATGGAATACGTTAACACGCCAAGTAAATGGAAATATAAAATAAAAATAAAATATGAATGGCGCAATGCAATATATGAATGTATTCAAGCGCATTTATATTCTCAAAAATTCAAATAATCTTGCATGTACGAGGCACACAAATCCATATTTGGGCGGATATAAATAATGGTCGACTTCTCCCACATACATCGTCCAGCCTGAATAACTGAACTTGTCCTCAAGCATTTAGAAGTTTAAGTATAACGAAAGTGAACAGTAAGAAACAATCCGTTTCGCGTATGCATTTAACACTGTTGAATACAATCCGGAACCGGCAATGCATAAGTCTTGTTGTTTCACCAGCCGTTATCGTATTCGGTGCACGATACAGAGGGACTCGGCACAAATGCTAATTGTCGGCCGATAGGTGCGCACTGCCTCTTCACTATTCAAGGCCTCGGCGCCCGTCAGATCGAAAACGCCTACCGTCAGTGCGAAACACCGAGACAGAGTGTGTTCAAACCATTTAACACTCGGGTGAAGACTGAAGGCTACACAATCAAGCAATGCATAATGCATGTTCTACGTCGAATAAGAAAAAAAAAATACCGAAGGACACGCTTGGATCGTGAGACCTCGCTAATGTTGGAGTATTACATTACGAACGGTAATCGACAGTTATAGGCGGCCGTTAAACGGAACTGGAAACTCATCAAGATTCTACGCTAAATGAAACTGAAATATGTTACTTTAAAACACCGAAAAGCACAATTCGTGCAAATGACAATTATAAAGAGCTGCAAGTTTATGAAGCCGAACGTGCATATAGACTTATAGATTGTAAAATTCCACGAAGGGAAGTGACGGTGAACGGACGGAAGGGCTAGCATAGCCTCGACACACCCATCTAGCACTCAAACATTACAGCCACAAACTATCCAGCCAAGCCCCACCAGGAACTATGCAAGTATGAACTATGCATGAACTATGCATATTGAAGCATAACGAAGAATATGTGAGGTTAACCACATCGGAAAAAATAAACCACATGCATCCTGTAACGAAGCACATTAACCCTTAAATGAAACTCCTGAGGATAATAATATATAATTCTAGACAACTCAATTTGCATAGCAAGAAAAAACGGAGATGTAGTTCTGCTACGATAAGCTTCATTTTCAAGTTCATTTTGACCACATCATGCGGCAACATCGGATTAGGGTCAGCTCAAGACTGTCAAAATGTCAGTCATGGAAATCCATCACAACCACATCAACCATGTCACGGCGTCCACCTCCTAAACCACGAGTAACGACGATCGCCCAAAGGTGAGGCGAAGAATGATTGATTGAGCTAGCATTTTAAACTCGTGGTATTCTTCAATCACAGAAAACTGTCTAAAATACTTAAACTTATCACTCAAAAGAATATCCTTCATAGTTTAAAATATGTTAAGACAGATCCTTGACAGAAAATACACAGATTGTTAACTGACATTACTTTTCAAATAGCCCTGCCGACCATTGCACAATCACATTACACACCAACTGATGCGGGAGAGCAGATACAAGCCTGACAGCACTTCCTCTCCATATCGGTGTGTCATACGCTGGGCTGGGCGGTCGGTACACCACCTCACCAACAGCTCAACAGTCAACAGCTCACTCAGACCGGGTACCTAGTCTATCCACCCCCAACGGCGACTAAGGCTGTGTTCTGACCCGTCAATTCCCGCGGGAATTCCGGGGAATCAGTAGAAAAATGCTTTCTACCGATTCCGGTTAGCAAATAGTTAACAGGAATACCAATGACAGGAATACCAATGTATCAGTACATTGCCGAACTGCAGTAGAGTAAAATGCCCGCCGGGGATTCCAGGGATTCCCGACGGGAATGTGACGGTCGGAACACAGTCTTAATGTCATACATAAGGCTGGCCACCACCCCGCCAACACCCCATCAGCCCCCTCAGGATCTGTTCGCGAGGCGGAGCCACCAGTGACGCCTGCGACACCCCGTTGACAGATGTAGAGGCATGGCAGCTGTACAATGGTTCCCAGCTGAGCCACCACTACTGTGAGCTGCGATACTTTGTCGCACGGTGACTCGAACATTTGCCCCATCCAGCCCAGTCCCTGCTGAATGCTTTCCGAAAATAGGGGTCAGGGATACGGTGCCAATACAAACGGTGCATTTGCGATATGCGTTGTCAATTTCGTTGGTCTTATATTGACAATGACATTCCATCACTTCGTCGAGCATAAAAGAGTGTTTTGCTAACTCACAGGCAAGAAATAACACAACGATAACACCATAGAGGCTTATAAAATAATAAAGGTGTCACCATAAAAGCCATTCGGTGCTTGGAAAGACCTTCATCCGCGGCAGGTAAAAGACGTTGAACCAGGGTGATATTGAGACTCAAAGCAGCCAACTGTGCCGTCAATATACCACATGGTGTGAATCAAACCATTCATCACTATCCTGTTTTGAAATGGCCCCGTATCATGTAATTTATGTTGCACAACACGCTTGGCTTACAGTGCTGGAACCCAAATTAGGTACACTATCTTATAAGCATAATCGTCTTATAGTCCTTAGCATTCCTAGCACTTGCAAACAATTAAATTGCATTATACGAGAAACCATCTAGGACTAGCATCGATGACGAAACTATAAGCCGGTCGGAACTCCCACCTCTCCACAACACCATGTATTAAACAATCACACCGGAGGATTACCACCGTAACACCGCAGAGCGCCCAGCCGCAAACGAAGCCTCAACAGGCCGCGTCACGCTCAGTGGCCAATGGCCATGAAGTGCAGCAGCAAACGGCACGTCAGCATTGTACTAAGGCTCAGTGACCACCTCTGGCAACATGCTGCACGAGCAGTTACACAAATGCCTTATCGCGAGAGCCGGGGTAAATATTACAAGTGGGACAGAGTGTTGCATAGCCCTCGATCGAACAAGGAGTGCTCCAGAGCGGTTTTCCCGTGACTGGTCGGTAGACAGCAGTGACTGGTCGGTAGACAGCAGTGACTGGTCGGTAGACAGCAGTGACTGGTCGGAAGACAGCAGTGACTGGTCGGTAGACAGCAGTGACTGGTCGGTAGACAGCAGTGACTGGTCGAGAGACAGCAGTGATGGTCGGTGACAGCAGTGACTGGTCGCGTAGACAGCGTGACTGATCAGAAACAGCAGTGACTGGTCGGTAAGACAGCGTGACTGGTCGGAGTAGACGCAGTGAACTGTCGGTAGACAGGCAGTGACTGGTCGGTTAGACAGCAGTGATGGGTCGGAAGAAGCAGTGACTGTGGTCTGGTAGACAGCGTTGACTGCTCGGTAGGACAGCAGTGACTGGTCGGATAGACAGCAGTGACTGGTCGGTAGACAGCAGTGACTGGTCGGTAGACAGCAGTGACTGGTCGGTAGACAGCAGTGACTGGATCGGTAGACAGCAGTGACTGGTCGGTAGACAGCAGTGACTGGTCGGTAGACAGCGACTGGACCGTCGAGTGGCGCAGTGACTATCACTGGACAGAATGAGGTGCAAATGGCAAGTGTCGCTCCAGCCAGCTCCAACTGGTTCAGAACCTGTCGGCGGTGTCTCTGAACGTCGGTAAAAAGCGGGCCGTGCCCCGCTCGGCCCTGTCCGGGGCTGAACCATGGGAGCTGCGTCAGCACCCACGCTCGGTCCTGTCCGGGGCTGAACCATGGGAGCTGCGCCAAGCACCCACGCTCGGCCCTGTCCGGGGCTGAACCATGGGAGCTGCGTCAGCACCCAAGCAATATCCTCTAAGGGTTCGGAGCGGGATACGTTACACATTTTATAAGGACGTTGTATAATGCACGCATTATGCATGCGCTCCCGTCGAACTGGAGGAGCGACCTGGGTGGTAAGTGGAATAACGTTACGAAACGGCGAGTCCTCGGTCACTAGATATATATCAGTGCCTCCACACCGTTACGGTGGAATTATACTGACGAACCAGCATCCAAATACGATGTGACATTATGATTGGGGTTAATCCCGTCCATATGTCCAACGTTAACACCCACTCGCGTGAGAAGAGGTTTATCAGAGTATGACAGAAGTAGGTAGCTGTGTCATGAATAAGCCGTCGGCAGTGCAGAGCGGTAGGCTGGAGTCCGACAACATCAAGCATTCCGTGCTGACGGGTAGAGATTAAATCCCATTGCGCAGATCAATAAACAAATCACTTGTTTTATTATTCGTCATTCAAGTCAGTTAGCCCAGCATCTGATGAAGTTATCGATCTAGCGTTTCCCGAAATAAAATATTTGTGAAATTGCTATGGAATCTAGCTACTGACCATACGTATTTTTCGTATACGAATTCGAGACAAGTTGAATTTGCCCACGACCCCGAACAACGAAGAAAAGGCGTCAGACACCCACTAAGGGTCACCACGGTTCTACACCACACAAATACGTTGGCTATGTAACATGTACTGGTGATTTAGATAAGTGTTTTATTATATATGTCATCACCATGTACCAGCAGCATCGTGACACACGGCAGGTGCCATGATACAAAACGGCTTCACATGCCCCACACGCGTCAGAACGAACAGGTCGTGTAATTCTGTACTGGCGAAAACCACAGGATTTGCTGCTCAACAGCACCCAAACTCACTATAATTTACTTGCACTGTAGGGCTAATGCTACATGAATATTAAAGAATATCAGGAAAAACATAGTCAGGCGATTGAGCTGGTGCAGCAACCACAGCGTCCTTCTAACATCATCTGGATAGGCAGCATACAAAAAGGATAAGTTCTCCTAAATACTCGTGGGATGTGCATTGTGCAGCCTCGACAGCCCACAGAGGCTTTATGATGCACTATCATTGTATGTTTTCCATGTCTTTATGACAGCTTAGGCAACGACTCAATTATCAGATCAGTTGTATTGCTGTTTGACAGCGTACAAATCGTTCGGACTCGTGTATTACTTTTTTTAAATGCCAAAACCGTCCGCTTTCGCTCTATCAGAAGTCACTCTTTGAGTCGATTATTCAAAGAGTTGCTCAAGCAGCAGCAATTGGTTTTCAGCCGGTTTTTTGTTTTCACCGGATGCAAAATGAGCTTTTACTTCGGCGAGTTAAAGCAAAGTAGACTGACATATATCTGACACGGACATCATTCCTATCGGATTTCACCTCCTCATTCCTGAGGACAGGCGGCCGCAACAGCTGCAGACCGGAAGAGATAAAATCGCGAATGGCGATGATAAGCGAAAAGCACGTTGTTATAACTGATATAAGAAGGTGCTTACGAGATTTTGATTGATGTCTTTAAAGAGTTGATCATATATATGCCTTAAAACGCGCACTGGAGGGGGGGGGGACACTTTTGTGTCTCCCCATGTTTTTCGTGAATATCTCGAAAATGAAGCAGCGCAGGGCGGTGGTGTTTGAGCGACATTTACGGCAACACAACAGCGGATCGTTTGACGTAAAAAATATAAATCGGTCGGTAAATTTTTGAGTTATATGAATTTGAATTCCAAAATGGCGACCAGAATCGAGGTTGGCGAAGCGATATCTTTGGAACCAACAGCCAGATCGGGACGATTTAAACACTATTTGGTAGCCAATGTCAATGCTCATCCCAACACAGAACTTCAGACACATTGCTGTTGACCTGTGACGTCACAGAAGTCAAATCCCAAAATGGTGATACTTGGCCCGATGTGACCTTCGTGACCTCGTTTGACCTTTAAGATATTGACCTAAAGTCACCACAATTTCAGAGAATGTAGATAATCATAGCACCTACCTACCCTGTAAGTTTGAACGTTCTAGTTCTCATACTTTCTGAGATCTCAGGGGGGGGCACTACCCCTCCAGTGCGCGTTAGTGGCATACCCCTCTCCAGTGCGCGTGTTAAAGCAAATAAGGCTTCATTGATGATGTGCCTAATATCGCATCACTGCAATATTATTTCATTAGCATAGCGATATTTACTACATGCCAGCCGTGCCCCAACGTCAACATAAACGGAGGCCAATCAAACTGCCCGATACGGAACTAATGCACATTCAGACAGCAATATACGCTCCTGACTTCTTTCGTCACCCCATTGAAAGCGAGAGTTTCACTCCCCACCATCCGCAAACACCTCTAAGTATGTTCAGTGCGTCACACCGCCCATTCAATGGCATCGCGAAAAGCCTGCCAATCCCTCCCAGTTAGGTGGCGTTCCGGGCGTCATTGCGAAACCGGCCGACTCTGTCCCTCACGGCGTGTTTGTCCGAGTCTGGCCATTGTATGCGGCCGCACTAGAGCCGTCAAAGGACCCATTCCACCCCTATTTACCCCGTACACACACGGCGACGTCCGACAGCGCCCGGTGATGAGAGGAGCCGTCACAGGGCACACGTGTCTGGTGGCCTGAGACGGCCTTCATCGGGCAGACCGGTGACACCCCCTCCCCGACCGAGAGTCCCTCCTCAGTACGGTATTCCGCCCACGTTCGTCTACTCTCATGTTCCCTCTCTTCGGTGAACCGTTAACACAGTACCCGTTATCCAATAACGTGACAAGCTTCAATGATCAGCGCGACCGTGGCGGTCGACTCATGGGGTCATGAGTCGACCACCAGAGCGTCCCAGCGTCGCGGTCATGTTCGTCGAAGCGGAGTGATGGCGCCGCTCTGAAGATGTCCCTCCGTAATCCGCGCGGATCCCAAGGCATCCCCCGATGACTCTCCCCTGACGCCCCCCCCCCCCCCCACGGCCAGCCACATCACGTCACGACACCGAGGCGCGCCTCCCCCTCTCCCCCCCCCCCCCACACGATGGCTGAACTGGGTCGGTCGGCCGCCGCAGCGGAGATGTGACGGTCGTGACGACTGCAGCCGCCGCGTCACGGCGCACGTCACGAGGCCGTGATGGGGCCGCCGCGGTGTCACAGATTGGCCGGGCCGGAGGTGCTGCCCTTAATGGGCGCTGACTGGCAAACCAGGAGTGGCTCGCAGCGCCGACCAGACACAGGGCCACGCGCCCACATACAATGACAGCTCAGAAACGGCGAGAGGAGACAACACAGAGGGAGAGAGGTCCAGATAGAGAGACGACCAGAGGAGACAACACAGAGGGAACGGTCCAGGATAGAGAGACGGGGACCAGAGGAGACCAAGCACAGAGGGAGAGGTCCAGATAGAGAGAGACCAGAGGAGACAACACAGAGAGAGGTCCAGATAGAGAGAAGACAGAGGAGCAAACAACAGGAGAAAGAAGATAGATACAGCGCTGGTTGGAGCCTCACCGGGCAGTGAAGAAAGAGAGATGAACTGCGAAGCGATGACGCATGCGAAAGGGTGAGAGATAAAAAGAGCCAGCGTGAGGCACTGTGACTGAACTCAGTCGAAACAAAAACCGCCGGCACCACGAGGCCACCCTAAACCACAGGCTTCGAGGGCGGCGTCACAGAATGAGGCGTTAACTGTCTCCGATCGAGAGTCCCGCCCGCCCCAGCCAGCCGGGCGACGCCAGAGGTGAGATGGTGACCTACCTGTCGCAGGGGATGCACAGCGTGGTGGTGTACACTCTGACCCCGTCGGCCCGCCGCCGGTACTGTAACACAAACAGAGCGGCCGTTACCGGGCTACACACACAGTCACACAGACACACACACGCACACTGACATACAGGCACACACAGCGTTCATCTTCACAGCACCTCCACGGCGGCGGCGGTGTTTATAGCCAGTGGAGTCGAACACGGGTTTGCTGTATGGTTTATGAGACACGGTGTTAGGACGGCGAGTGGCTGTAACATGACCGATGGCGCACATAGGTACGAGCAATAATGATTCATCGAGTTAAATATTTTCACGTCAATTTCACTGCTTGGGGTTTAAAAACGCCGGTTCTGTGTGGTGTAAAGCAGAAACAAATGTGCATTGTTGATTGAAATCCTCGATGTAATGTGATGTCCCATAAATGCAGTCATTCAATGCGTCAGTGTTAAATCGGTAACTAGTTTCGAATCAAACCATACAGGTCAAAAGACGCAGTTTACAAAACCCGAGCTTGACGCACGTGAGCAGACCAACTCATTCGTTACACCATCTTATGTTTGGCACTGGCCGCATGGCAGCTGATGGGCGTTGCGTGGCCGTTAACACCCTCAGTAAAACTGCACTTAACATAGCAGAGCTCCAAATGCCAGAACATTCTAACCACCGCACATTGCTGTGCCCCCTGTGGCCTGTGAGTCTTACAATAACCGTTGCAGGGTACAATACGGGCGTCGAGGAACTCGAGAGAGCCACACAGACATCCAGCCGAGCTGCACAGAGAGGACGCTGGGCCAGCGAATCGGTGCAGGAATGCCACCCCGAGTTGACAGCGCCGGGCTCTGTCACGTATACGAGACAGGGATGAAATCCCGGCAACGGAGGACCCGACCAGGCATCACCATTAGCCTCGGAGAACCGCGGGTAGTAGTCATCTCACTATTGCAGAAGCACAGCACATCAGAAGTAACGGGAACACTCTCGAGATGCCATTAGGCCTTCCCAATCAGAGTTTTAAGAACGCAACAAAGCTGTATAACCCGCGCCGGGCCGGGGGGTGTTTTAGACACCCCCCCTCAGGTTTTCCTGGGATATCGGGAAAACGGCGGCGCGTAGCGGCCGCCAAATTTTCAGTACCTGTTCGATCATCTTTTGTACAGCTTCAAAAGGTTTTGACAAGTAGCTTCATTCAGGTCAGGTCACCAGGCTAGGTCAAGTGACCCCACCTCCGGAAAAAGTTTGCGGTTCCACCAAAGCCACAGTTTTTAGCGGATTGGTTCGTACTTACAGGTGTCATAAGAGTCCATGACTATCTAAAGTTTGTTTATATTCGGATTCGATATTTCGGTGACCAGGTTCAGGTGTCAATTCCTGACCTCCCCATTATAGTGAATGGGAAAATAACAGATGCTTTTATTCTGAAGTATGCATCGGATCAGGCTGATTATTTCAGAATCATGGTTTTTTAAAGCTCATTCTGAATGACTAGGTGCGATTGTTTCTATAAAGATCTCTACAAGGTCATCTGAGGTCATCTAGGTCATCAGCAATGATTTGCATAATAACTTCTGATATAATGGAAGATAGAACGAGCAGATGACCACCAACTGTATTGTATTCGTCTGTCCGCGTCGCCCCATATGCAACGATGACCTATCTGGTTATCCAAATGACCTTTGACCTGAGGTCAAATTTTTTGAAGTTGACCTGAAAGAGGTATATGTATATGTTTCAAATCGTTTGAACGAGAGGAAACGAAGTGTTAAATCACATGTGTTCATTAGAAAAATGCTATTCCAGAAAAGTATTTACCAAAACTGCATTTTTGACCTTTTGATGACCTCTTGGAGGCCTTAACTATTGATCTGAACTCAAATTTGAAGGACATAAGTGCGATTGCATTCAAATATCCTATCTAATGCTTCTTACTTGTTTACTCCTAGCTATTCATGTTTCTGAGATATTTGGGAATCTGTTGAGCTAATGTCCTAAATCTAGAAAATTTAGAAAATTTGACCTTTGATGGACCTCTGGTGACTCTAAATTGACTCTGAAGCAAAAATTTTACCGAAAATAGTTTCCAAATCCCTTTTGACGAAGCTCTCGAACGTATTTTTTGGTTTCTGTCTAGGTCCCATGGAGCCGACGTAGCAAGGGGGGGGTCGAAACACCGGGCCCCCCCCCGAACCCGAGGAAAGGTGGGCCGAGCACCGGCCCGGCGCGGGTTAAAAGGACGGCGTGGGCGGGGTGAAGACTGGAGCTCTAACATCTTGTCATCAGACAGTGAAAGGCCGAGTGTTTGCTCGGCGGCGCCCACCGCCGACGATGGCACAACTGCCGTGACGCACAGGTTTGGTCTCCCCCGCACTCGAGCCGCCCGGCCCTACCGCGGCGGTCTCCCGCGGCAGGTATTCCGGAAACCATCTCTGGACAGACTACCCTCAGGAACAGGGAGGTCTCCCGGACTCGTGCGCCCGGCCACCGCGGCAGGTTCCGGACCCATCCTGACTGACTATCCGTCAGAGAACAGGGAGGTCTCCCCGCACTCGTGCCGCCCCGCCACCGCGGCAGGTTCCGGACCCATCCTGACAGACTATCCGTCAGAGGACAGGTTTGGTCTCCCCCGCACTCGAGCCTGCCCGGCCACCGCGGCAGGTCCACCGCGGCAGGTCCGGACCCATCCTGACAGACTAGCCGTCAGAGAACAGGGAGGTCTCCCCGCACTCGTGCCGCCCGGCCACCGCGGCAGGTTCCGGACCCATCCTGACAGACAAGCCGTCAGAGAACAGGGAGGTCTCCCCGCACTCGTGCCGCCCGGCCACCGCGGCAGGTTCCGGACCCATCCTGACTGACTAGCCGTCAGAGAACAGGGAGCTGATGGTTCTGAGCAGGATTACAAACCGCAGCCGGCTGTCGTATAAAGGCACCCGTTAGACAACTGATGGGAAAGGCGGATTCGAAGAAAGTGTACAGTATCAGGATTTAGACGCCGGACTATGACAACACAAACAGCTAATGAGCGAACAAAGTGATCGCGGAGAGAGAAAATAAGAAGACAGAAAATGTGGCGAGACGTAAGATCCGAACAGGATACATCTTGTATCACATACCTGGTTATAAAAAAAATATTAGCAAAGATATGTTTAAGTGAAGGATTATCTACTGAGAATAGCAAACATAAGCCAATAATTTCTGGCATCTGTTGAGAGGTAACTTTATTGGACATCGTCAAAGGAAGTGTGCCTATTCTTTTGGAATGTCAAATATATTTGTATTACGGTAAGAAGCTTTTGGTTTGATTATTGGGTACGATAAAATTCACGTCTTGAGTCTCTTCAGTTGAAATTTAACTTATATTCTGTTTTGCATATTTTTTTCCTATATCCATAAACCATCGCCACTATAAACAGGGTAAAGAAGATGTTATCTGGAATGGCGCACCTAAGACAATAAACTTCTCATGCGATTACTGTTGGATAGAAACCGAGGCTCTGTTCGGAACTGATATCAGCACACAAGAGCTGTTTTCTATTGGTCAGCGCCCAGCGCTAACAATATATGTTAGCAGTGTAAACGTTGGGGCAATGCTTCTAGTAGCGAACGCCTCTCTGGTGCCAACTGATAACTGTGTGAACCCATACGGATTTTGGCGACCTTTGGAATATCTCAGCAACTAAGAGTGAATCCTGGGGAAATGAAGTACATGGCTAAATTAACGAAAAATATGTTCTATAGAGTATAGACTAGTGGTCAACAACTCCACATGACCAATGTGAGTAGGCACATTTTCTTTAAAGGATTCAAAACCAACGAAAACACTGATCTGTTTTGCATCGATGAACGATGATAAATGGGAACATTTGGGAAAACATGGGAAGCATTCACACATTTCAAGCTCTCAAGCAGGCGAATTTCGGGCATTTCAATTGTGTGCTTATTTCGTATGCAGTCGAATAACCAACGATGTTGAAACTACGTACTATCACGTAATATCAAGTGTAACGGCACTCATTATGTAGAGATAATCACATATTACGGACCAAAGCACCAACACAACTCATCTTAATAACAAAAGCAGGCGGCAAAGCCCGTTTATCTTCGGATTGATCAGTATAGACGCCTGATGTAACCAAACATATTCACACCGGGCACGTGCCGAGGCTGCCCCGCCCTGCTCTCGTTTTCACCTGGCAATTCCACATTGCAAAACATCCCTGGAAATGAGAAGACCATATAACCATCGACACCCGTCAATGAAGGGCATCATCGGGGCCGGCTGATTTATTGCAGCAAATCAATTAATCCTGAGGCGAAGCATGTTGCAGACACCAACGGTGCCGGCCACTTCAACCATGCCACAAAAGAGACACTATCTCTGCCCTCCAATGTCTGAGACAATGTCTCCGTCTCTGCCTCTTCTGTCTCCGCTGCGTTTCGCAACACTGGAAACCTTCAGAACGGGGTCACTATTCAGCGAGTATTCTTCTCCGAGGATATTGAAAGCTCACGATACATGAAGCAAGCCCGCAAACGCTGGCCCTTTCGTCTCTGATCGTCGCCGCTGTCTAAAGATCGACCCCCCACCCCCACCCCCCCCCCCCACCCCGAGTGCAAACTGCCGTTTATCCACATTACTCAATGCTCTACATGATGTGCCTCCAGTCGGTGATGGAAAAGGAACACCTTCACCATAGACTATACAGTATACAACGATAAGCACGATGTTAGCACATTAACCTGATCTGGTTGTACCATTAATGCTTTGCCTTGCTTTGGCGATGCCGTCAACATCAACTGTCCCGTGAAGCAGGTTAGGGCGTGTGCAGGTTTATAATCGCAGCAACATGGAACCTGTGTAAGGCATATGGTGAGAGGGCCTTGCACCGCTCACATGCAGCGAGCACAGAACATACGTTTTAGACCAGCAGTTCATATTTACATCAGACCTGCCTTTGGTTACGCCCATGGCAGCTTATTTGAATGTATGGCAAGTGTAATTTGTTCCGACCTCATACGATGTGCTTAAGATTTTACCGAGGTCGTGTAAGTGTGCATAGCTGTCACTTAATGTAGCAAAGGGTGTGCTCAAGGTAATGAGCGCACAGATAGCATCAAAACACTTAGATTCAAGGAAGCGCCCAGCTGAGCATGCGTATTGCATTTTAAACAGGAGACGAACAAGAAAAGTGTTAAAGCAATAGGGCCAAATGGTCAAATGCAAAACTAATTTGTATAAATACAACTCGGGACACTTTAAACGCCCGATAAACTACGTCTGTCACCACGTCTAACAGCCCCGATCGCTGGGCCGACAAAGACGCTGTAATGTACATCATGTCACTGTGCGACACACTATTAGCAGTTTGCTTCTGATTTATGTATGCCACCCTCGTGATATTAGTATAGCTTATCAAATGCTATGTGATCATGTGTGACTTCCCAGTCCATCTCATCCCCAGGCAAATATTAATATTCAAGTCCCTTAAAACATTGAAAAGGATTTATAAATAGTAAAAATAGCTCGAGAGAAGAAATGTTTGCTAACATAAGTGTGTGAGGACCTAAATACATTACCTTCTATACTCCACATAAGGACAAGACGGAATGATGGTAAAACCACTGTCGTGTAGCACTAATGCTTTATACGGGTCCTGAAATACCCACAAGGTCGTAGTTTTTGTCGGCTAACGTTTTTACGGTCGGCCCTAACTGTAGCTGGGGTCACGGACATGTGGTAGCGGCGGTAAGCCCGGGTCCTCCTCACTGCACTCTGACACCCGACCAGGAGCTGCCAAAACCAGAGGTTTTACCTCAAATCTGAAGATTTTGTCGTCAGTTTCTAGAGGATAAATACCTAAATATAGAGGTTTTGGGATATATTTTTCGAAGATCCTATTAAGACTAGAGGTTCTAGAGGTTTTGGGAATGTCTAAGAGGTTTTTGATCAGCTCTGTCTGGCAACGGCGCACCGGAGCCATCTTCCTCGGCCAGCCGGTACGCAGACTGATCCTACCACGGCGCATCACTGACAATCACGGACGCACACTGACAATCACGACGCACGCACGCTGACATAACCACAGACGGAGCCGCCACCGCAGACCACAGCCTCAGCGGCCGTCCGCTACCCTGCACTACACGGCACCGCTACCCTGCACTACACGGCACCGCTACCCTGCACTACACGACACTCTCAGCACCTGCCACTGGTGATCGGTGAGACGGATCAGTGTCCTGCCGCGACGCCCGGTAAAAAGTCTGCGGCCAACCCGCTTATCGCCAGCAGCCAGATGGTCACAGATGTACTGAACACTTCTCACGGCAGTGACAGCGCGTACTGCTGGCGATAGAGTAGCGATTTCGCGCAGTCATCTCCTGTAATAATAATTCGACACAGTAAGAGGTGCTCGCGAACGATGAGCGAGCGTGTGAGAGCCAATCAGGCCGGGAGGAGTTAGAGACGGCCTTCAGAGGTGGTATGAAGCTCCGGGCCGGCCCCTGCAGACCCCTGAAGGCTGCGGCATGACGAGGCGTCGGCACCAGAGAGTCCAAACAAAGTGATGCACTAAATAGATACACAGCTACTGGGACAGTTGCATCACATGATTAATGCCCAGCGAGGCGTCAATGTTTCGGCTGGGTCATTCTATTCCGCGGTCTGAGTGAACACGGAATAACACAGCGGATCGCTCGTTACTGTCACGATTTAAAGAGTGGCAGTTTGTAAGGATCGGTTAATTATGTTCTTGGTGCAGAGGAAGTCAACAATACGAAACAACAAAATCAACAATGCGAAGGTAACAAACCAATATATATTTTCTTTGACTTTTGATCACCGAAGAAACACTGATCCACGTACAGTGCATTGCAAAATAAATCATGAATGAAATGGATCATTACCAAAGCTTTGTAATAATTCAGCCACTGCGATAAAATCGGAACCTGTGCGGCGCCAGGGATCAAATTCAGATTTCGTATAGCGGGATGGATAGGCAAAAGTTTAATCATGTGAAAATTGTGAGCTATATAAGCAAAACTGAGCTTTAAAATGAAAATACATGATTCAAATATATGCTAGTTCAGGACTAGGACAGCGTTGACCGCCAATATCACTTATATTTCTGATGAGATGTTGGTTCATCATGAGAAGGGAAAGCGTCAAATAACGTGATATTGGAGAGAAAAATAACAAGTTGACCATCATCAGACAAGCGAAAATTGTGAATGAAGTGCAAAAAACACAACACTAACAACAACAAAATTGTCCAGAACGATTCAACCAGTGGACATAAAAGGTCCAAATCACTATGATGACCCATGAATGAAGCGAATCAGAAGCCTGCTCAAACTACGCTGTCGGCCGTCTCGGACGAGAGTTTCTCTATTTGTGGAGAACGCTGTAGTAAGACGAAGTTAGTCTGCCGTCTAGAATCCGAAGTCGCCCTTTTGTTGTCTTGTTCACCCGAGCCTGTTGTTCTCAGAAACCACCCAAACCGATTCGTCCCGCCGACTGGACGCATGCCTGTGGTGCCAACAAAAACATGCTATGCACGAGGAGATCTCCCAGGATACATCCCACAATTAACGGCTGCCACGGTGCAAGCGATTCGAATAAAATGCGCGCTGAATTAAAGCCTGGTGTCAGGCTACCGCGGGTGGCCTCGGTAGCGCCACCAACCGAGTCGGTTAGCGCACCAGGGTGTTAATCAGCAAAAAGCGACGTCCCACTGGTCACGGCGCGCACCGGCGGCTGTCGGCGGTCTCTGCGGCCGCGGCGGCCAGCGACAGCACAACAGATGCCGGACGTTAGCAGCTACTGGCCACCGATTGTTCACAACACAACACAACCTGCAGGCTACTTCAGACATGTTTCCCGGCGGGGGAGTGTTTCCTGTACAGCGCCACAGGCCCCGCGGCAACAGTCTCGGATTGGCCCGCGGCAACAGTCTCGGATGGCAGGACCGGCTGCCTACCTCAGATCGTGTTATTGGCTACTGTGCGGCGGCGTCACCAGCAGCACTCGGGGCTAACCTCGCAGTATAGCGGCCAGTGACCAGTGGTCCGGCACGGTCACACGGCAGATTCATCACTCAGTGGCTGCAGATTCATCGCAGCAGCACTCGGGGCTAACCTCGCAGTATAGCGGCCCACTGACCAGTGGTCCGGCACGGTCCGGCACATTCATCACTCAGTGGCTGCAGATTCATCGCAGCAGCACTCGGGGCTAACTTCGCAGCTGTATAGCGGCCAAAGTGACAGTGGTGGCACGTTCCGGCAGATTTCATCACTCAGTGGCTGCAAGATTCATCGCTAGCAGCACTCGGGCTACCTCGCAGATATAGCAGGCGGCCAGTGACCTGTAGGTTGGCTACGGTCCGGCAGATTCATACACTCAGTGCTGCAAGATTCATCGCTAGCAGCACTCGGCGCTAACACTTCTCGCAGTATTAGCGTGCCAGTGGACCACGTGGATCCGGCCACTGGTCACACGGCAGTATCATCACTCCAGTTGGCTGCAGATTCATCGCTTACAGCACTCGGGGTAAACCTCGCAGTTATTAGCTGGGAGTCCAGTGGCACCAGTGTCCGGCACGGTCCGGCACTTCTTATCACCTCAGTGGCTGCAGATCATCGCTAAGCACGTTCACCGGGCTACACGTCCGCATTATAGCCGCGCCAGTGACCTCTCAGTGGTTTCCGGCACGCGTCCGGCAGAATTCATCACTCAGGATGGCTGCAGATTCACGCAGCAGCTCGGGGGCTAATTCCTCGCAGTATAGGCGGGGCAAGTGACAGTGGTCCGCACGTCCGGCAGATTCATCCAACTCTCAGTGGCTGCAGATGCGATTTCGCAGCAGCACTCGGGCTAACGTCGCAGTTTAGCGGCTCAGTGGACCAGTTGGTCATTCCGGCACGGTCCGGCAGATTCACACCTTCAGGGCGCAGATTATCGCAGCAGCACTCGGGCTAATCCTCGCAGTTATAGCGGGGCCAGTGACCAGTGTCCGGCACGTTCCGCAGATTCATTCACTCAGTGGCTGCAGATTCATCGCAGCAGCACTCGGGGCGCTAACCTCGCGTTATAGCGGGAGCCAGTGACCAGTGGTCCGGCACAGGTCCGGCAGATTCACTCATCATGGCATGCAGCATCATCGCAAGCAGCTACTCGGGAGCCTAACCTCGCAGTTATAGGCGGGGCCAGTGACCAGTTGGTCCGGCACGGCCGGCAGATTCATCCTCAGTTGGTGCAAGATTCATTTCGGCAGCAGCACTCGGTGGTAATCCTCGCAGGTATAGGCGGGCCACGTTGACCAGTGGTCCGGACTGGTCCGGCTAGATGTCAATCACTCAGTAGGCTGCAGATTCATCGCTATGCAGCACTTCGGTTGACTAACCGCAGTTTAATATAGCTTCGGCCAGTGACCATCGGTTTCCGGCACGGACTCGGCAGATTCTCACTCAGTGGCTGCAGAATTACATCGCAAGCAGCAACCTCGGGGCTAACCTCGCAGGAAATATCAGCCGTGGCAGTGACCGTGGGTCCGCACGTTCCGGCAGATTCATCACCTCAGTGGCTGTGCAGATTCATCGCAGCAGCACTCGGGGCTTAACCTCGCAGTATAGCGGCCAGGCACCGTGGTCCGGCACGGTCCACACAGGCAGTATTTCATCACTTCACGTTGCGCAGACTTCATCGCAGCCAGCACTCGCTAACGTCCGCAGTTATAGCGGCCATTGTGAAAACAGTGGTCGGCACGTTTCCGGCACATTCATCACTCAGTGGCTGCAGATTCATCGCAGTCAGCACCGGGGCTAACTCGCCAGTATAGCGGCCAGTGACCAGTGGTCCGGCACGTCCGGCAGATTCATTCACTCAGTGGCTGCGATTCATCGCAGCAGCACTCGGGGCCTAACGTCGCCATGATAGCGGTGGCCATGTGACAGTTGTCCGGCACGGTCCGGCAGATTCATCACTCAGTGGCTCAGCAACGCATCACCAATCAATCTCGTATGTTTTTAAGTTTGTCTGATAAGGCATTATAATGTTAAATTATAGACCTATTGGCAGGGTTGGCACTACCCATTACCCACTGCCCGGGTTTTTGGGTGGGTCGATTAAAGAAAAACCCACCCCGGGTTTTTCATAAAAATGGTACTGAGCAAGTTCCTGACATAACTTTAGAGAAACACAAATGATTGGTGCATCATTGAATTGGATGTGTTTTGTTATGAGACTTGTGATGGTTTAAAGGGGAACAATGTTGCATTTCCCCTCATTCAACCATTCAGACTCCCAACTGTTCTTAGTTCTTAAGGAACAACGTCGTCCATTGAACTTCAATCTCTACTGACTAAAGAGATAAAATATTTGGAATGTGAAATGTAATCATGGTAACCTAGTAAGTAGTATTGTGTAACGCTACACGCATCAATTACACGTAGCATCCTTTCTAAGGATGTTTGGGTGCTTAAAAGTGTCAAAATTGGGACATTCCAGCATATGTCGCATTGATAAGAAGTTAGAACGGGTGAAAAAACACACCCATAAAACCCACAAAAAAACACTACCAAGTGGGTTTTGATTTAAAAAAAAAACTACCTATTGGCTACTTTTCAAGTTTTGATTAGTATTCGACTTCTCGACCTTCATTGAGGTCGTTAATCGTTATCAATACAATTTAGCAGCAATAGGTTCTTATCAGCTACATTGTTGCTAAACTTTGTTGATAGCGACCTCAATGTGAAGGTCGAAAATTACCATATTAATACAAACCTGCTTGTAGCCGAGTAGTCTGTACATTAACATTCCAATCAATCTCCACCATCACGGGATACGGACTGTGGAAACCAATGAAAGCTTAGATACCCACGATGCAGCCGAGAGCTGCAGCTGCAGCCAGCTCTGCTGCTGCAGCCACCTCTGCAGCTGCAGCTTCTGTCTATCTTCTGAGCAGCAAGTTTCTGAAAAATTATTTACATACTTACCAATATAAATACATATTACTAACTTTAAATAAAAAATGAAATGATAACCAACCGGCAATGCTTTTAGACATCAACATTGGCCACTTCATCACTTCAACATGTATATTGTCATAAAATAGCCATACATTGCGCGATTCAGGACGAGAAGCATCGTACATTATTTCCATTTTATCAAACTATATGCGTACTCTGCAGCTTTCAAACGAAAGAATCGAATGGCTAGCAATCAGATTCGAAGTAAGATTATGTATTAGCCTACCCGATGGCCCAACATTCTTGAACATTCTTTTGTTGTTTTATGGCCAATTCCTTCGACCAAAAAGTCAATATATTCGGATGGAGACGCTTTTCATAGTCCAAAGAACTTAGTCAGTAATAAGTTTTATGCATGAGAAGCATTAATGATTCAGTTTATGAACTCGCCTTCGGCTCGTTCATAAACTGAATCTGTAATGCCACGAGTGCATAAAACGATTTACCAATATGCCGGGGAATAATACAAATATACATTGGCCGCAGGGAAGGTTGGTACAACTTGGTAAAAACAAAAAGCCCTCGGCAAAATTTCGTTGTGTTACCAGAGCGCGTGAACACAGTGTTTCCGATACAATTCTGACTGAAATTCTGAAAGTTTTTGTTTGACTTGCTTCCGAGAGTAGCTATTTCAATTTTTATCGAGTGCAAAGTTGAACTAAAAATATATAATTTCTTTCTCTGGTAAGGATCTAGTCATGATTAAAACATGATTGAAAAATATATAAAAAGCACATTGAATGACATACGCGGCATAAGGCCTTCGGCCTCGTTCAAAAATCAAGAAAGCACCTCGGTCTTGACAATTTATTTGCACCGGCCTCATGCGGTATTATATATTAGTGCATGGCCGAAGATTGACTGTTTAGAGCACAAGTACATATTTTTCAAGAGTTCAATGCAGGGACCTGACCTGAGGCTTAGCAGTGTATAATCACTTTTGGGAGTGTATTAACACTCCAGTTAATACACCGCTACACTGTTAAGCACATGGTCAATGGGAAAACAATCTTCGGCTATGCACTAAGGGGTTTTTCAACACGGGCTACAAAACTGCTATCTCAGTTCAAAACCCATGTTAAAGGTGAACTATTTCCTTTAACATGTATCAGCCGCACCATGAATGTACTCCTCCAGCCTCCTCCGGTTGTTCCATTTCAATTTCGGGAGCAGGTTTGAGGAGTTTAGAGGAGGCATCGGAAGCAGTTGGATGAGCAACTCAGAGCAGCCACGAGAACGACCAGAGGAGGTTAGAGGCAGTTAGAGGCATGACGGGAAGTGGGAACAGATCCTATGTTAAGATACTATCCGTAATATCCGACACTAACTGATACCTCTTGATTTGCAGGGTCATTGAGTTTGATTGATGTTGGCCTTAAATACACACATGTGAGAAGCAACAAGACTTTGTTACAATGGCGACGAGTGGACTAAATGTTGGGTCAGCTACAGCCGGGAAGCCATGTCGTTTTGGAAATGAGCCCGCAAAGTATCTTTGTATTTTGTAGGAATGGTTAGAGAATTCAAGCCTACTGACAGACTCTGTGGGTGCTGACAATCCTAATCAGAAGCTCAAGTTACTGTTGTTGTGCGGCGGCCGTGAGTTCCGCCTGCATGCTAAGGCCGCTGGTGTAGATGAAACCAGTACACTCAAAGAGGCCATCGTCCAAGATCAAGAGCTTTACGTGTGGCCGCGTTAATTATTGTTAAAAACCTCCGCTGGGCTTGTGGCTGGTTCATCTTAAAGGGTAACAGTTCACCTTGATGAAAAAAGAGAAAGGCTCAGATATATTTGATAAGAGAAGGAGCAAGAAATTAGTGGACTTATTATCGTAGCCTACGAGAGTCAATAAACATATAGTTACGCAGAAAGCAAATTAAAGTGTCAATTATTTGGTGATAATTCATAATTTTTTTCCTCAAAGTAATGCGAATCAGCTTGGCTGACGCAGCCACCGCAGCGCAACAGTACAATTCGATTGTACGTGCAGGGATCTGATGTCGATTATACAGTGTGGTACTTGCCAAAGCTACTTGTTATGCCCGATGCCGAAATACAACGCTGGCTTGAAAACCATCACAGTACTTCGCTTATTAAGAGAGGATTTATTCGTGTCACTATTTATATTCACTATGAAGTGTAGTGGCCCGCCACCTGTATTTTCCTTTCACTGTCAGTTTGCTCTGGCAGTTCGTCATTCGTCTGGATAAAGTGTTTGTTTCATAACTTCCAAGGTCATGCAACCGGGCAGGTCTATTCACGACCCAATTCGTCGATACCGGTCCTGCCGTGGTGGCCTTCTAATCACTCAATGCGAGGCGGCTGCGCCGACGGGCGGGCCAACTCAAACAGACGGCCGGGACGTTAGGACCGCGTACTGGTACGCCGTACTTTGTTAGGTGGGGTTTGCTGGTGTAGAAATGGTGGAACATATCAGAACAATTTGGTGACGTCGGCCTGGAAGCGTTCAGCGGCCATTGCGACTGTAACGCTACGCCATAACGTCTACAGAACCGCTGTTTATAGAAAACTGTTTTATTAGAAGATTTAAACATCTAAATCATAATGCATAGCACATTTATTTATTGGACACATAGCTCTCACTTCTTGCAATAAAAATAATGAGGTACTCGAAACAGTATGGCTTTTGTCCAGCACTTACACTTTCCCCAAGTCTTACGTCATCTGTGCGTCATAATCATACGTCAACTCATCAAAAATCAGCCAATCAGCGATTGGAGTTACCGGGTATACCCGGTCCCGACTTTTAGGACTGAATATTTAAATAATTAAGAAGGTTCTTGAAAATGTGAAAGCGTCACAAGTCAATTTCGAGCATCGCTCACAACTTGGCTGATCTCAATAAAACCTTATGTTAAAGGTGAAACTATTCCTTTAAAGGGACTGTCCACCTTACATTAATATTTTGACGTTGAGATAAGCCATTTTGCGTGCATTCGCATTGAAAATTATGTAAGGTTGTAAAGTTATAAACAACCGAAACACGATAGTCGTAATGGCACCCTAGATGAAAACTTGCGAGATACTCTGATTTTCCAATGCTGTAACATCGCCAGCCCCCAATGTATTTGAATGGTGGCCGTGAGCCGATGGCGTAGTCCTCTCATCCTTCGCTATATTGTTGATTATCAGTCCAGGCACCTTGTTGCTTTACCTTTGGGCCATAGCAGTTAGGCATAAACTAAAGTCCTACTTATGACAGGCGTGAAGGTTTTTGTGTTTCATAACTAATAAAATATCCTTCATGATGACGTCAGACATGCCCAAATAACAAAAATGACTGAGTTTTTTTATTGAAATCGACAGCAACTGTTTCAGTGAGAAAACTTACAGTGTGCGATAATCGTGATTTCAGCAGCATCACTTCGAGTATTTTGGGACCACAAGACGACGTATACCTTTGACACATTTTTTTGAAGGGGGACAGTCCCTTTAACTATGTCTGTGTTTAAACTCATGCATACCAGTCAGTGACGTAGAACGTCAGTGACAGAGATGACACAAGAGCTAGAAGAGTTGGCTAGCCAGCGTCAATTCTCATCTGTGCCCTACACAAAGGAGCGGGCTATGAAACTGAAAGATGGATTCCTATTGGATTTGGCACATCCGACGATAAGCTGCGTCAAGAAGCGCTTGCCAAGGATCCTGACTGACTACAAGACACTGCTGAAAACAGCTCTCAGTTATCAACAGTCAAGAAAGTCAAGTGGTGCTATCAAGTCAGAAGCATCAGCGGGACGCAACCTACAGCCGTGAAGAAGTTGAAGATGTAGTAGACAGGGTTGTCACAAAAAGGCAAGTACAGCAGCTCAAAGCCAGTTGACTACAAAGGTGGCAAGTTCACTCAGCAGGCACCACAGTGTGCGAACTGTCCACCTCACTACAAAAGACACCCAGCCGAAAGATGTCCTGCAAGAGGCAAGCAAGACATGTGTTGTTTGTGGACGCAAGAACCTCTTCGTTGGGCCAAAGAACTGCTCCAAATCAATAGATAAGTGCTGTGGAAGCTGCTGCCAATGACTATCAGTGTGCTATGATGACTCCATTGGATGCATATCTGTGGGCATGCTGCAAACATCACGGACAAACATGGCAGACGTGTACATAAACGGGGTCGAAACCAGGATGATGGTTGATTCAGGTTGTCAGTCTTCACTCTTCTAGTCAGCATGCTGGAGGGGAGTCCGTGGTAAAACCGCAAAAAGTCTCTTCTAGTCAGACAATGCTGGAGGGAAGCCCATGGTAAACCGCAAAAGTTCACAGTCAAACTAGGCCCTTTGCTACAGCAGAGTTGCTGAAAGTCAAGGGAGAAATCGAATGTCACACTTCACGAACAACAGTGGAGGAGAGCACAGGACAAAGCTGTATGTGATCGATGTCCATCTCACTGAGCCTCTTCTAGGGGAAACAGATGCCAAAGCACTTGGTATAGTCAATCTGTAGTCGAGGCACCGCCACGGAACGTTAACGACAGGAAGTGAAGGTTGCCGGGATCGTAGATGGCCTGAGAAACAGTGGAGTGATTGCGAAAACAAGAAAAGAAGTAGTAGTCAAGCTAAGAGAAGATGAAGAAGCACAGATCAAGCAGATAGTGTCAGAGCACAGTGACGTGTTTCAGGGCATTGGACTACTGGAAGGTGTCGAAATATCAATGTCAGGAGATCAATGTAGCCTGTACCAGTATCTGTTGAGCCTGTACCAGCGCCATACCGACCAGTACAAGACACTTCGGGACGCTTAGAACTCAAGAAGGACTCCACCACTCCAAGGTGTTGTTCTTTGGTGCAGTCCCAGCTTCAGACATTTTCCACACTCGGATCAGTGAAGCATTGGCAGGTATCGAAGGCTGCATGTCCATCCATGATAACATTCTGGTTTGGGGTAAGACGGCTGAAGAACATGCGAAGCATCTGGAGATGTGTCTTCGGAGACTGAAAGAGAAGGGACTGACACTTCGCAAAGAGAGTGCAACTTCGGGAAGACTGAGATCACCTGGTTTGGGTGGACATTCTCAGCATCAGGCATGTCAGCTGACCAGAAAAAGGCGGAGGCTATCAAGCAAGCCGGAAAGTAAAGACGACGTGAAGAGCTTCCTACAAGCACGTCAATACAATGCCAAGTTCATGTTCGGTACAAGGCATGCGTACGCCCAGGTAACGTGGCCACTGCGACAACTCAAGTGCAAAGGAGCGAGATTCACCTGGAGTGACGATTGCGAAAGAGCATACCAAGAGATTCTGGAGGCTATGACGCGTGAAGACTCACTGAGACCGTTCGACCCGAAGCTGCCAACGAAGCTGGTGACTGACGCCGGTCCGGATGGGTTGCCCGCCAGCCTGTTCCAGGAGCTTCCAGATGGTGAATGGATACCGGTAGATCATGCAAGCAGAGCGCTCACTAAGTGTGAACAAAGGTATTCACAGTTCGAAAAAGAGTCACTAGCTCAAGCGTGGGGCATGCAAGTGCCTCAGGCTTCTTTTTGCAAGTACTACAGCAACTTCTTGTTGGGCATCAAGTTTGAAAGCTGCACAGACCACAGGCCGCTACTACCAGTGTTAAACGGACTGAAAAGATAAAACGCTCGGGTGGAAAGACACGTCAAACTCAGAACTTAAGATTTTTAGTTCAGGATGAAGTACATGGTCGGCAAGGAAAACCCATGTGACTAAGCGTCAAGACACACCAGGCCCCTCTCAAACTTCACAAAGGAAGATCGAGAGAGTATGATTATGGATCTTGAAGATGAGATGTGCATCAACATCATCGAAGATGACCTGCCACTTGCCAGACGCAGTTACACTGAATATGTTACAGGAAGCCACCAGAGAAGACACAGTAGGCCAGAAAATCATCAAAAGTCTGCATAAAGGATATGTGACCAGCGACCCAGAGATGAGGCCGTTCAAGCACGTTCTGCATGAAATGACGTACGCGGAAGGCGATCTACTGCGTGGCGAGCGGCTATACATACCGGATGCAGCTCTCATGCAAGGCACGCCATCACTAAGACAGCGAGTTGTAGAGATCGCGCATGAAGGTCACCAAGGTGTAGACAAGACGAAAAGAGTGCTGAGATTCAAAGTGTTGGTTTCCTTTGATGGACAGGATGGAAGAAGACAAGGTCAGTGGTTGCCTATCATGCCAAGCTGCAATATACATGCCGACCAGACATACGCTGAAGCCTACAAAGCTGCCAGAACGTGCCTGGCAGCGAGTGGCTGCAGATTTTTGGGTCCTCTTCCAACAGGCAGGAGAGCATCTACTGGTGGTGATCGATGAAAACAGCAGGCATCCGGAGGTTGAGATCTGTTCCGGCACAAGGTGGTAATCCCACATCTAGACCAGATATTCGCCCCCACAGTATACCTGAAGTCATCAAGACTGATGGTGGGCCACCGTTCAACGGATATCAGTTGAAGCAGTATGCCAAGTGGTTGGGAGTTACACATCGAGTGGTGTCACCAGAAGATCCCGAAGCCAACATACTAGCAGAAGCATTCATGAAAATGCTGAAGAAAACATGGTGCACAGCTCACACAGAAAGGAAAACCCCAAAGCAAGAGCTGCATCGTATGCTGAGGCAATACAGAGCTACTCCTCATAGCTCAACACATCAAGCTCCCACTGAAGTTCTATTCAACAGGCCATACAGAACACGGCTACCAGAGTATGTAAGGCCAGCATCACCCTCAAGCAAAGAGCAGGCAATGCAGCAAGCAGAGGCACAAGCGAAGCAACGTCAGAAGTTGTGGAAAGATCGCGTCAGAAACGTGACGCCGCTCAAGATCAGAGTAAGAGATGACATAATCTTTTACTACCAGCATGCAGACAAGACAAAGCCGAAGCATGACCTGAGACACTACAAAAATAATAATGTGATTGGGACACAAATATCAGCAGAACGAGGAGAAAAGATGGTAACAGTGACTCACAGAAGTTCAAAAGGGTGCATATCATGAAAGGGTCACAGCTATGAAGAAGAGAGGTCACCAGCCAACAAGCAGAACGGCTGGCATCCTGTCATCAATGTGACCAACAAGACGACTGAAAGGACAGAGCGGAAACAGCGATCTCCGGTCAGTAGACATGGCGTGCCGGTGGGGCTGCGTCGCCACAAACAATCACCAGCCAGACAACGGGTGGACCGATAACTGCAGCTGACAGGCAACTGGTGGACCGATAACTGCAGCTGACCAGACAACTGGTGGACCGATAACTGCAGCTGACAGGCAACTGGTGGACCGATAACTGCAGCTGACAGGCAAACCGCAGACCGACCAGCGCTCGCCCTGTGACTGATCGTCCGGTTCCGGAGTATCGCAACCGTGAGGCGACGGGCGGACAGAACACCGCTGAAGGTGAAACTGGAGGTGTCAGCGTTCGTCATGTGAGAGCAGGCTGGGCTCTGACATCTCAGAGACTTCATCCGCAGGTAGAATAGACAGGCACAGTATTCGAAAGGATGGGCATTGGTATGAATATGTTAATGTAGGGCGTCGTGGATATGACAGATCTGAATGGTTCTGAAAGGTATTAACAGGACTATCTGAACCATGGTTACTAGAACATAAGGTTAGGCAGATCATGACGTCACTGATACTGAAGCCTATGAGTGTACTATATATGGCCAAGAGTGCACTAATGCTGTAGGACCGAGGATTTTTTTAATGAGACTATGTGACCAAACTGACACGTTTTCTTGAATCTGCACATCTTCACAAATCCATACAGGTAAGGCAAGCCAACTTTTTCCCAGCGAGTCTTCAGGAGATCATACAAAAATATTTCCCGTTGGCTCTTATGTTGAAGGCCACAGGCCAAGACTTTGGTGATGTTATCACTTTGGAATGCCAAACACTTGGTGGGGGCTGATCTGAACTGCATATTTAAGGGTACCGGTCAATATTCCACAAATAGTTACTAGTAAACGCCTATAACATACCTACCAATAGATAGAAAATAGAACATTTAGTAACTATAGGGGTTCCCCCCCCCCAAGACATTTTACACTATAACTAATTTTTACTTCCATAATTAATATCATCCCATTGCTTGCGTCACTTGTCACAAAACTTTGTTTACAAACAGCTGACACCTCTCAAATAGTCTCTAGATTGGCAGTCCCATAATTCTCAAGATTAAAAAACGAACAGCTGATTGTCTTTCAATCTCCATCCCATCTCTAAACCATGCCCAAGCTAATCCTGACTCCCTAGTCCCTAACCACATAGGGATGTGTTTAAATGCCGCCAAAGGCTGCATCACATAGGTTAACTCCATCCAGCCAGCAGAACTAAGCTGGATAGTTTATGTGGCGCAGCCTCCGGCGACATTTCAACACATCCCTGTGGTTAGGGATTAGCGAGTCAGGATTAACTTGGATGTGGATTACAAATCAGTTGGAAACGCAGCAGGGAAATGCTCCAAAAATAGAGCGCTCTAAAAATAAAGCTGATGACATCAGAGCCTGCCATAGGCTTGCATGTTACCGCTCCAAAATTAGAGCACGTTTATTAACACTTTTTACCAAATCCACTTGGGACACCTTGAATCAAATTGTCACACCCCTATGAAGTCATAGAAGATGCAAAATTGAACAAAGATATTTTTATTTACTGTAGAAACCTTAAAAAAAAACAGATGCACATAAAAAATGTAACTTGAATTTCAAATTTATGAAGCCATGTACAAATTTAAATTAAACAATCTTAATTAAGCTTAACTGTTAACCCTCGCACCGACGGGGGCGGATATCCGCCCCCCCCCCCCAGGTTTTCCGGACTAGCGGGAAAACGGCGGCGCGNTGTCAGTTTTGCTCCAATTTCAGGCGTTTGGGGGGGGGCATGGCCGGATTGCCCTCCGGATCCGCCCCTGTACCAAACTAAATTGCCACCTCCAATAAAGTGGAAAAAGGTCTTATGATCCCTTTAATGTTAATGGAATACGTATCTTAATAGACGTGTGAAAGGAACGTTTTTTTGCGTCCCTCTCAGTGCGCTGCAGACATACGCCGGTCGGGCCTAAGTTTAGACTTCACAGTTTACCTTTGGCAAGCCCCGTCATACCACACTCAGGTATGACGGGGATATTGGATATTGGAACCAGTACGGTAGTAATAATACGCATATGAAACAATACTTTCAAAACAAGCTGTTGCCAAACATTATAAACAAGTGTTGTACACACAAGTAACACACAAGTGTTACAAAATGTAGAAAAATATCCCGCTGTTGCCATTTAAGACAACAAAAGCGTCTGTCATGCATTGTGGACTGCTGGCGCCGGTCGTGCTGCCCCCCCCCCCAGTGGCCGCCGAATTTCAGCTCGACTGGAGCTATGACTGGGGTTTTTTCTCCCCCCCCCCCACATGCCAGACGAGTCCTACAACATGACGGCAAATGCTTGCGAGGGTGGAAATCTGTCTTCCACAGAGCGCATCCCATGCGCTCTACAGGGCGGCATTATTGCTTTCGCAGGGTTCGGCAAATCAACATAATGTCTTCCGAGGGGCATGCACCATTATATAAGAGGGCACGATGCGTTCTGAGGGCGGCCATTATACGGTCTGACGGGCCCGGCATAATGGCTGCTCTGAGTGGCGGCAATGAAGCCATCCGAGAGTGGACAGAATCTCTCTGAGGGCGATTATGCACTCCGAGGAACGGCAAAATGTCTCCTTGAGGCGGCAAGAGGTCAAGATCATTTTGGAAAGTTTATCGAGTGAGTTATCGAGTAATCGAGTTATTCGGTTTTTGAGTTATTTGAGTTATTTTGAGTTAATGAGTATTCCTGCGGGGTTTGCACGCTATGCCCGAATCCGCCAGGGTTACTGGCGACTCTTTCCATCGTTGAAAGGACAAACAAAACGGTGATGTTTTCGACGGGCGGGTAGATGCCTTTTCTGAGCAGCCGCGGCATATTGCACCCTGAGAGCGGCATAATGCGCTCTGAGGGCAGCATAATGCGCTCTGAGGACGGCATGATGCCTTCCGAGGGCGGCGTGATGCCTTCCGAGGACGGCATAATGCTTTTCGAGGGCGGCATATTGCTCTCTGGACTCTGAGGACGGCATGATATCTTCCGAGGGCAGCATAAAGCGCTCTGAGAACGGAAGGGTGCATTCTGAGGACGGTATAATGCACTCTAAAAGCCTTGAAGTCCTTGAAGGCATAATGCACTCCGAGGGCAGTATAATGCACTCTGAGGGTGGCATAATGCCATTGCCTTCCAAGGACGGCATAAAGCTTTCCAAGGACGGTATAATGCTTTGAGGGCGGCAGGGTGCCTTCCGAGGGCGGCATATTGCACTCTGAGGGCGGCATGATGCCTTCCGAGGGCGGCATAATGCGTTGTGAGGGCGCCAATATGTCTCTGATGGTTCCAGAGTGCATTCCAAGAGTGCTTCGATGCTGTTGGCAGACGCAGGGGCGCCCTGGTGACCTCCAAAAACGCTACGGCAAATCCTTTGCAAAAACGGCGCCGCGGCGCCTCTGGGCATTCCAGAGCCGGAGAAACGGCGCCCTCGGACAGTGGCGGATCTACGGTTGGGCAAAATTGACAATGGCCCCTCCCAAACGAACTATCGGTAGGCAAACGTATGTTTTTGCCCCTCCCAAACAGTTCCGGGAGGTTGAGATTTTTGTCCCGGTAAGTCGTAAAATTTACACTCTCCGCTCAACAGTGGCGTCGCCACAGTTTCGAAATTTTTACGCGTACGCATCATGTCATCGAACACATTGGGGAGGGGGTGATAGGACGCCAATTATTAATTACATGGGTGTCTTGCGGTAGTTATATGTAACCCCCAGAGGTAGGCATCGTTACTAAAAAAGTAGTTCCGTTACTCGTTACTCCATTACTCATAAAAGTAGTTCCGTTACTCGTTACTCCGTTACTTTTGCGACAAATTTAACGGAAATTACTTTAGCCCGTTACTCCGTTACTTCAGTTAAGCCCACGCTCCGCTACGGGGGGCAAAATCCGCTCCTTCCCAGATTTTCTCGATAACTCAAAAACTGTGTAAGATATCGACGTGAAACTTACAGTACCTTTTTCACATCATGTCTACGTCTTTTTACATTATTTGGATGAAATCGATGTAGTAGGTACTTTGGGAGATAATGACCTTTTAATGACGTAATGTCATGCCATTTTTGGTGGAAAAACGATACATATTTGACAAATCGTAGAAAATCAAATTTTAAAGGAAATTCTAATAAAAACCCAAATAACATTTTTCTTCAAAATGGCTGTTAAAGATTTTAGTAGGGGTGGTAAAAACGCCTTAGGTGGCGCAAACCAAATCTGGCATGGAAAATTGGCTCACAGTGACAAGTATCGACGCAAAGTCACTGGTGAATAAAAAACGACTTAAAAGTTGGCTGAGAATTGGTTAACACGCGGGCCAATGGGCATCGGGATTTTCCACGCCCTACTGGGGGCTGTTTCGACTCCCCCTTCTATCTCGGCTCCTATGGGACATAGACCAAAACCAAAACACAGATCGATAGGTCGACAGAAATCATTTCAAAACTATTTCGTATTTGTTTTGCTCAGGTCAAAATTAAGGTCACCAGAGGTCATCAAAGATACAATTTTCCAGTTTTAGGACCTCGCTCCAGAAACCCCCATATATCTCGGGAACTATGCTAGCTAGGAGCAAATAGACAAAATGAAAGCTTGTTTAATTTGTAAGCGACAATGGTTCTCATTTGAGATCAGGTCAACAGTTTAGGATTTAGAGGCCATAAAAGTAAAAATACTGCTATTTTGCAAACAATGATTTTTAAAATAACTTTTTTTACCTAACAAAGATAGCGCAATACTTTTTAAACCATCGTGTTTGTCTAGTCAAAGTGCCTTTAACCTTATTCCCTGCGGGCGGCTGAAATTACGTTAACCTGCGGGGAGGCAGATTCTGCACCCAATGATCTCGAGAACCACCCGGCCGATTTTGATGGGACGAACATCATTCGATTCGTTGTGACAAAATCTTTCTTTTTGGACCCTGAAATGTATTTTGTGTTCAAAAATAGGGTGCCAGGGGACAACACATATTAACATTGTGTGCGTTTTTTACATTTCATTGCGGCCATGTGATTCGATCGATTTTCATACACAAAACGTTTTCGAGCTTCCAATGTCATACTCTTCAATATATGAAAGGGAAAATCACAAAAATGAAAAATCGTAGGCGTAACCGAGGGAATTGCAACACGTCGAAAAACCCTATTCTTTATAGTTGGGTTTTCACGTACTCAAGGATGAAAAATGGGGGGATTGTCTGATAAAAAAAATATGTGCTGTTCATGAATGTTTGGGACGATAGGAACGTCATGAAAGTTTGAGACGATAGGGACGTCACATGTGCGCTTTGTTGCTGTAATTTGTTAAATGTAATATATTGCGCATAGGCGGATCCAGGTAAACAACGTGGGGGCACCATGTGCGGAACGCCTTTTATCATCTTACTAGCTTGAAGTTGGGCCTAATTTGACGGTTATGCATTACATTCAGTTGCCGGAAGGCCTCTTGGATGTAGGGCATGTTTTAACTTATTTCTTGAATACTTGCGTATTTTGACCTTAAGGCCTATAAGTAAAGAATGTAGATTGTATAACAGACCTTGAGAAGACGTAGAGACGATGTAAGGTTATGCATTACTCTTAACATAATTGATGACCACATAAAAATCCAAATTGACAATTTGGACATTTTCGGCCCCGGAGCAAGCTCTTGGAGGTCATATTTTGGCGCCAATTTTATCCAGCAGGTTGTCACTGCTTACCACCCCTGGATTTAAGTTTGTTTTTGTTTTTTACCCCTAAAAAATCAAAGTAAAAATTATTTTTCGACAATTCGGTTTTCATTTAACTAATTTTCGGGGAAGATATTGCAAAATGAAACACATATGAGAAATCAAAAAAGTATGGACGATCCCAAAACAAAATTTAAAATAAATGTCTATATTTTAGACCGACTTATGGCTCACTAAGTATGAGCAACTCATGACGCCATTTCTTGTAGCTATGTTGCTTTGCTTTATTAACCAGATAGAGACAAATAAATGTCATCGCTGTATTCCTGAGACAGAACCGGTTCTAGAAACATGCCATTTTATTTATATTTATCAATTTAAAGTCTTGACCTCATATGACCTGACCTTGAACCTATATGGTGTCGGGCTGTGTAAATGGTTGCTAATAACTGTTTTGGCCTCTGGCAATAGGTATCTAAGGCATTTTGTGACCCTGATTTCAAATTTGGCATCCATTTTAAAAAAATATGTTCCACTGGGGTCATTTTCTTACACAGATCAACCGAGGTCACTGACCTAAGATGACCTAAGATGAGATTCGTTCGGTGAGAGATCGCTTTTTATATGCTACTCATATTTGTTTTATTGTCTGATACAAAATATGTGGCTCTGATAAAAAATACATATCCGTCCTTTTCACACCAGCCCATTATCTCAACACAAAATTAAAGGAGTAACGGAGTAACGGACATGATTACAGAGTAACGAAAGCTACTCGGTCCGTTACTTGTTTTGAAAAGTAACGAGATCGTTACTCCGTTACTGAAAAAGTAGTTCCGTTAGTAACGGAGTAACGGAAGCTGCTCACCACTGGTAACCCCTCAGTGGCGGAATTACGGCTGGGCAAAATGGACAATTCCCCCCTAACGAAACATCGGAATGCAAACATGGTTTGCCCCCCCCCCCAACAAAAAAGAAGATCCGGTAGATTGTGATTTGTTGTCCCGGTAAGTCGTGATTTATCTCCCGCTCAACAGTGGCGTCGCCGCGGTTTCGGGACTTTAACGCGGACACATATAATTGGACATAGCTCCTTTCCATTAGGAATTAAAGTCAGAGCATAGGAGTAGGAACAACAGGGGCCGGGGAAGTAACCAGGCACCAGCCCATCACTTTTCCGTCAATTTTGTTGCTAAAATATTCAACTTTGCTCGATAAGAAAAATTGTTGATTGCTAAAGTTTTGCTAAGACGAGAAGAGCCCCAAATCTGCAAAAATATTCCACATAGGAAGGGTTTCTCTCAATACGAGATCAAGGTTTCACTGGCCTTTCTTTTCGTAACGTCCAACATCTCTGGGTCTTGGGACGTAGCCAGGGGAGAGAGGGGGCACGGAGGTCATGCTCCCTGAGCAAAACAGTCATTTACACTAGATAAAATAGGATTCTGCTGGCGACCCAACCCCGGCCAACAATTAACCCTATTCCACTGATCGGGCGGTCAGAATTACGATTAACCCATATGTGCCCGATGCGGGCGGTCCAGAATTACGTTAATTGTTGGCTGGGACCCCTAAATTAAAGGAGTAACGGACATTATTATAGAGTAACGAAAGTTACTTGGTCCGTTACTTGTTTTGAAAAGTAACGAGATCGTTACAAGATCCCCTCAACAACAGCTTTCCGCCAACGAAACGCAGAGCGAAATTTTCGCCCTTCCCAAACTCAAAACCTAGATCCGCCACTGCCCTCGGGCATCCCGGCGCCTTTGGCGCCGGGATGCCCGAGTCGCCGTCTTTTTTAGGCAGGGGGCTTCTGCCCCTACGGCCCCCTGGATCCGTCCCTGAGAGAAACAGATGTTTTGAAGCCATTACCACATCAATAAAACAGTGTCAAAAATGTCATATTTCCATCCTTGAAGCAAGTCCAGCCCAATCTCTCGTTCGGCCACAAACGCATTCGAAGCTCAAACGCTGCTATTTCACGAGTAAATGTATTAACGGTAAGCGCATCACATGATCACATACATATGGACTTTGTGAGAGTGGGCCCCCGCCACTATCAACGAAAGCAAGCAGGCCTCAGAAGCGGGTTGGCGAACGTGGCTCGTTCTCGTTGCTGGGAATCACAGCCGGTCGTCGATTTGGCCCCGTATAACCTCCACCGGCGGAGGCTACTGATCAGACCGCCGGCGGGGACCGGGACCGCCGGCGGGGACCAGGACCGCCGGCGGGGACCGGCGAGGACCGGGACAGGTGGCGACATCGGAAGGCCGCGCCGCCCACACTGCGGCCAATAGCCGACTCTAAACCACCGATCAGCTCACCGTCCACAGCTGGCTGGCTTCCCACAATACAAATCAGGAGGCGCGGTTCGACATAGCAATGCTTGTTCTGCTGGTGCGCTGTGTGCCGCTGAACTGAAGCGTTCACTGTCCGCGACCACCCAGCGTTTGTCCGCATGAACTTCTTACGCGAGAAGCAGAGCCACCATTTGGAGGGTTTGCCGTCATCTGTGCTGAATACCTTCTCAGCAATCCTTAGGCCCGTCTCCTGCCGCAGCTGGGTCAGGTACTGGCGCATCTGGTCTGCAACACACACACACACATACAGACACGCATGTCAGGTACTGGCGCAGACACGCATGTCAGGTACTGCCGCATAAGAAAACGCACCGTTTCTAAAAGGGAATATAGCACCTTAAACACGGTTGAGTTGAGATAGCCAAGTTGTGGTGCATACTATAATACTATAATGCATACTATAATCCCAAGTTGTGGGCTATACAACACGTGCTGAGGCCGAGGGTCGCTCACATGTGCCGCAAAGAGATGCAGCTATATCAAAAAGCTTTTTAGTAGCAACTGCATTTCTAGATGAAAACGGCATTTCAGTACTTTTTTCATACAATATACTAGATTTGGCTTGCGATTTTATTGTGTCTAGCCGTTTAATTTTAGTTGTGGTAATTATAGTAGCACTTTAGATTGAATTTTATTATATGAAATAAAACTTATCATTTATTGAAGAAGACTAACGCTACTGATGCTCAAAATGGTAATTTCGGTGATGCTGCAAGTCATTTCGGTACCGGTTCAAGTCAATCCGGTGATGCCTTAACCAACAAGACACACAAGAACACAGAGGGGGGGGTGTGTTTAGACACCCCCTCAGGTTTTTTCCTGGATATCGAAGAAACGGCGAGCGCGTAAGCGCCGCCAAATTTTTCTAGTACCTGTTCGATCATCTTTTGTACAGTTTCAAAAAGTTTTTTGCAATAGGTCATGTCAGGTCAGGTCACCAGGCTAGGCAAGTGACCCCACCTCCGGAAAAAGTCTGCCGGTTCCACCAAAGCCACAGTTTTTAAAACGGCATTGGGTTTCGTACTTACAGGATTTCATAAGAGCGCTATGGACTATCTAAAGTTTGTATATCTCGGATTTTCGATATCGGTGACCTAAGGGCAGGTCAAATTCCTGAAAAAACCCCCCCTTTTTTTTTTTCCCCATTATAAGTGGAATGGGGAAAATAAACAGATGCTTTCTTATTCTGAAAGTATGCATTGGATCAGGCTGATTATCTACAGAACATGTTTTTTTTTAGCTAATCTGAATGACCTATGGTGCGGATTGTTTCTAAAAAGTCATCTGAGGTTCATCAGCAATGATTTTGCTAAAACTTCTGATATAATTGAAGATAGAGACGATGCGGAATGGACACCCACTGTATTTCTAAGTGTTATTCCGTCTGTCCGCGTCGCCCCATATGCAACATGACCATATCTGGGTCACCCAAATGACCTTAACCTGATGGTTCAAATTTTGAAGTTGAATCTTACGAGTCATCATGCTATATGTTTTCAAAAGCGCTTCGACGCGAGGAAAACGATAGTGTTTAAAATGAATTTATGTGTCATTTTTATTATAAAATGTTATTCAGGAAAAACATATTTTTACCAAAAACTGCATTTTTGGACATTTTTGATTTGGGGCCTTTTCTATGGAGCCTTAAAAACTATTGATTGAGCTTCAAATTTTGAGGACCTGAGTGCGATTGCCAATTTAAATGCTATCTAATGCTTCTTAACTTGTTTACTCCTAGCTAATCATATGTTTCCGAGATATTTGGGCGATATTCTGGGAGCCTATGGTCCTTAAATCTGGAAAATTTGAGAAAGGAAAATTTACCTTTGATGACCCTCTGGTGACCTCTAATTATTACCTTGATAAAAATTTGTCACGAAATAGTTTTCCAAATCCCTTTTTGACGCAGCTCATCGACGGTATTTTTGGTTTATGTCTAGGTCCCATAGGAGCCGAGTTAGAAGGGGGGGGGGGTGTTGAAACACCCCCGGCCCGAGGAAGGTGGCGCCGAGCACCGGCCCGGCGCGGGTTAAGTCATTTCGGTGATGCTTCAAGTCAATTCGGTGATGTGTTAAGTAATTTCGGTGATATCAGCAAAACAGTGATGAATAAAAGTCATGGCGGTGATGAATTGGTCAAAGTGGTGATGAATAAGCAATTCGGTGATTTTAAGTAATTTTAGGTGATGGAATAATATCCTGCAATTAATAAATAACATATATTTTCCCTGCATACAGAGTGAATCCTCTTACCCTTATTCGTTTCCAGTTCGTCTTTACGAAAAAATAAAAATTATAAATATATAAAAAACATGATACTGACTTTAATTTTGGGGCACTCTCACGGATTATGTCACGTGTATGTCGTCCAGAAGCGTAGGAACCTCATCTTGATTGGGCTTGCACCTGGGCCGACCAATATGACACCATATTTTTGTAACGTAGAAATTCTAAAATATATAGCAATACATGTGATTTAATATTTACCTGCCACAAACCACTGTCTGCGAACTATTGGTTCAATAGGTGGCACTTTTATAAAACAAAAATATATCAGCTTATTCACCTTTTGTTTGTTTTATAAGAAAGGTACACCGGGCCTTTTACGGGCTGTAAGTCACGTCATTGCACCACGTCATGTCTTTGCACCCGTGGACGTGCAAGTGCAATTATTGGCCTGGATCTGGTCAAAATCGCACGTAAGTGGTTATGGTGGGTGTACACGCGCCTACCTACCGCAATGGTCATGGTGGGTGCACATGTGCCTGCCTACCGAAATGCAGCGCTCGCACAAGCCGTGGTTCGGCAGCATTGCCTGGAGGGGTGCACCCAGGAGGACAGGGGGCAGCATGCACAGAGACCAAGTAGACCAAGGGTACGCCCCGTGCACGTGCAGGGTTCATATTCATCGATTTGGTCCAAAAACACACACGCAACCGCATGCACGCACACCTCAGCCCCGCCAAGTGTGCTGCCCGGACCAGTGAGAGCGGCCGCCGCCGGCTCGCCCACTTCACTGACCTGACTCGGCGTCGTTCTTGGGCTTGCCGTACACGGAAATTGAGCGGGAAGCCGGCCTCCCCGGGGATGTCGAAGCGCGAGATGGCCAGCGTGTACATCTCCTGCACGGCGGCGTTCTTGTTGGCGCACTTCTGCAGCCGCTTCAGGCACTCGGTGATGTACAGCGTCAGGTAGATCAGGGTCCGGTCCGCCTCACTCTGACGGAACGCGGACAGCACACTGCGTCACGGAACACGGACAGTAACTGCGTCACGGAACACGGACAGTACACTGCGTCACGTAACACGGTACACTGCGTCACGGAACACGGACAGTACACTGCGTCAAGAAACACGGACAGTACACTGCGTCACGGAACACGGACAGTACACTGCGTCACGGAACACGGACAGTACACTGCGTCACGGAACACGGACAGCACACTGCGTCACGGAACACGGACAGAACCACTGTGTCACGGAACACGGACAGTACACTGCGTCACGGAACACGGACAGTACACTGCGTCACGAAACAAGGACAGTACGCTGCGTCACGGAACACGGACAGTACACTGCGTCACGTTGAGTTTACATGAGTTTAGGTATCCTTTGTATTCCGGGCTTAAAAGGTTTATCTGCACGGTCAAACTGCATTTGGCGACGGCAGAGCCCCTCTTGGGCTGAGCAACGAAGCCCATCCCAGATCACATCCCCAAGCTGGGCAATGGAGCCCATATCGCACAAACCTTGATCTCGTAGGTCCTGAAGAAGACGTTGGCCTTGAAGTAGCCGATAGCCTCGTCGATGATGTCGGCGTCCGTGGCGCGCGGCGCCGGTCCGCGGTACTGTGTGCGCAGTGGCAGCAGTGCCATGTTGACCACCAGGCCCGGCGGGCTGGTGTACTGAGAGTGGTACGCCTGCAGGGCACATACCAGGAGGCGGTCAGTCGGCTGTCGGCAGACGTCCTGCTCAACACACAGACTCAACCATACTCTATTCCAAACCACCAGCTCAACATATACAAGCACAGGGAAAAACATGACAACTAAATGTCAGATAAAAGTAAGCCCAAAGGCATGATTGAGGATGAAACGCGCCTGAATGTAACAAGTGGAGTAAAAGTCTGTATACTTGGATGTTAACCCGCCATGGACTGGGGTCTCAGCCGAACGCTGTTGAGCCCGGGGGAGAAAATATTCCCCTCATTATCTTCCTAACCTAACCAATGACCACAGTGAGACGTACAATGCGGCATTGGAAAACCTTCAATGAGACGCATCTAAAACATACGCAAAATTATTAATTGAGGTCACATCTCAGGTCGCAGTCAGGTCAAAGGTCGACATCGAGGTATTTGAGAGTATGGGTTATACTTTCCATACAATTACACAGCCTTCGATTGCGACCATGATCACCCAATGTACTCTCAAAGGTTTAATAGTTAATACACATCTTGCCTGAGCTAAATTGAGATTGGTGGCAAAGGTCAAGGTCAGGTCACAAAAGGTCACACACCCAAGTTGTAGAATGGTTCTTTTGCATTTGAATGATATATAACAAATTGATATTGCGTCATAAATTTATGGTAAATTGGGTCATCTTCTAAAAATTGTGGGCAGCTTTTCAATTTTTTAGCAGAAATTGCTGCTTGGAGCGGCAGCACAATTATTTGGGACAACTCACGGCTGTCAAGTAAACACCAGAGCATTACTTCCTAAAGAGAACAAGGATTGAATGTCAGAAAGCCTGTGAAATCAGTTAAATGCACCATTTTTGTATCAAAATATGTGGTGCAGGGACCTAGAATTGGTTTGGAGCTAGGGTGCAGAGTGGAAAATTATGGCTAAAATATGCATACCTAGAGAGTGGGAAATTCAGCACCAAAAATATACGTTCTATGCTATATCAATAACCAATCACCTGCTCGCCAGAATTAGTAATTACCTATGCCAATTTGTACCTGTTTTTCCCTCCATAAGCTGTCCATATAGCAAAATTCATAAATCAGTAACATATTTCTATTTATCCAATGCAAGGAGTGGAAAATTCACAGTAAAACTCTGGAAAAAGAGTGGACTAATAGTATCGATATGGGGTCATTTTCCACCCAAATTTCACAATTCTAGGACACTGATGTGGTGTAGGTGTATTTTTCTTTGCTGCCATGTGAAGTAGGTACCTATTTCTTTTGCAGTGCATGAAACTTTTAATATACTATGTTTTCCTAAATATAGCCAATTGCTGACATAAAGAAGATCAATTATTTATATAAAAAGTGAAAACATATATTGATTATACTGAGTGAGAATTTCCCCTTGTATCTAAAATAGAGACAAAATGCGGTTGATAGTACAAAAAGGCATGTTGTGTTTTGGGTATAGGCAGGGGGTTGTCATCCCTTCAGAACGCATTAGTCAATGAATACCTGTGACGTCAGAGGTGTGACACACTTTCTTGGTGCACAGGGTTACCAATCTAGAGAATTTAACTATAATCTGAAGGTTTTCTTGTCAGCTCCTAGAAGAAAGTATAGATACTATAATATATACTAATATAATATAACTGTAATATCCGACCTAAACCGGATTACCTATTGATTTACAGCGTCCATTGAAGTTTGATTGATGTTGCCGTCAAATACATGACATGTGAGAAGCAACAAGACTTTATTAACAATGGCACGAGTGCGACTAAAATGTTGGGTTGGCCAACAGCCGGGAAGCCATTCATTTCGGAATGAAGCCCGCAAAGTATCTTGGGTATCTTTGAGGAATGGTTGAAATTTCAAGCTACTGGCAGACTCTGTGGTCTGACAATCCCGAGCAGAAGCTCAAGGCTACTGTTGTTGTGGGTGGCCGTGAGTTCCGCCTTGCATGCTAAGGCCGCTGTGTAATGACCAGTACCATCAAAGAGGCCATCGTAAAGATCAGAGCCTTACTGTTGGCAGTATGTTAAACCTGTCTATTGGCTTGTTTAAACTCATGCATACCAGCCCAAAGTGGAAAGTCAGTAACAGAAGTTTTACACAAGACAGAAGAGTTGGCTAGCCAGTGTCAATTCTCATCTGTTCCCTACACAAAGGAGCGGGCTATGAAAGATGCATTCATATTTGGCACATCAGATGACAAGCTGCGTCAAGAAGCACTTGCTAAGGATCCTGACTACAAGACACTGCTGAAAACAGCACTCAGTTATGAACAGTCAAGAAAGTCAATGTGCTATTCAAGTCGGAAGCATCAGCGGTGCAACAGGTAACCTACAGCCGTGAAGAAGTTGAAGAGATAGTAGCCAGGGTTGTCACAAAAGGCAAGTACAGCAGCTCAAAGCCAGTTGACTACAAAGGTGGCAAGTTCACTCAGCAGGCACCACTCCCACAGTGTGCGAACTGTCCACCTCACTACAGAAGACACCCAGCCGGAAGATGTCCTGCAAGAGGTAAGACATGTGTTGTCTGTGGACGCAAAAACCACTTCGTTGGGTCAAAGAACTGCTCCAAATCACAGATAAGTGCTGTGGAAGCTGCTGATGATGACTATCAGTATGATGACTCCATTGGATGCATATCGGTGGGCATGCTGCAAACTTCACGGACAAACATGACAGACGTGTACATAAACGGGGTCAAAACCAGGATGATGGTTGATTCAGGTTGTCAGCCTTCACTCCTTCCAGTCAGCATGCTGGAGGAAGCAATGGAAGCTTGCAAAAGTCCACAGTCAAGCTGATGCCATGGTACAGCAGAGTTGCTAAAAGTCAAGGTGAATAAATGGAACGTCACACTCACAACCAAAGTGGAGGAGAGCACAGGACAAAGCTGTATGTGATCGATGTCCATCTCACTGAGCCTCTTCTAGGGGAAACAGATGCCAAAGCACTTGGTATAGTCAATCTGTAGTCGAGGCACCGCCACGGAACGTTAACGACAGGAAGTGAAGGTTGCCGGGATCGTAGATGGCCTGAGAGACAGTGGGAGTGGATTGTAAAAACAAGAAAAGAAGTAGCAGCCAAGCTAAGAGAAGGATGAAGAAGCACAGATCAAGCAGATAGTGTCAGAAGCACAGTGACGTGTTTCAGGGCATTGGACTACTGAAAGGTGTCGAAGTATCAATGACAGGAGATCCAGCTGTTGAGCCTGTAGCAGCGCCATACCGACCAGTACCTCCTGTCGAAATATCAATGTCAGGAGATCAATGTAGCCTGTACCAGTATCTGTTGAGCCGGTGCAGGAAATGAGGCACAAACTCGCTGGAGCGACAGTCTTCTCAGAACTCGACATGAGTCACGGGTTCCATCAACTGAGGCTTGCGGAAGACTCGAGACACTTCGGGACGCGTTCAGAACTCACGAAGGACTCCACCGCTTCCAAGGTGTTGTTCTTTGGTGCAGTCTCCAGCTTCAGACATTCTTCCACGCTCGGATCAGTGAAGCATTGGCAGGTATCGAAGGCTGCATGTCCATCCATGATAACATTCTGGTTTGGGGTAAGACGGCTGAAGAACATGCGAAGCATCTGGAGATGTGTCTTCGGAGACTGAAAGAGAAGGGACTGACACTTCGCAAAGAGAGTGCAACTTCGGGAAGACTGAGATCACCTGGTTTGGGTGGACATTCTCAGCATCAGGCATGTCAGCTGACCAGAAAGAAGGTGGAAGGCTATCAAGCAAGCAGGCAGGCCGGAAAGTAACAGACGACGTGAAGAGCTTCCTACAAGCATGTCAATACAATGCCAAGTTCATGTTCGGTACGAAGGCATGCGTACGCCCAGGTGACGTGGCCACTGCGACAACTCAAGTGCAAAGGAGCGAGATTCACCTGGAGTGACGATTGCGAAAGAGCATACCAAGAGATTCTGGAGGCTATGACGCGTGAAGACTCACTGAGACCGTTCGACCCGAAGCTGCCAACGAAGCTGGTGACTGACGCCGGTCCGGATGGGTTGGCCCGCCAGCCTGTTCCAGGAAGCTTCCAGAGTGGTGAATGGATACCGGTAGATCATGCAAGCAGAGCGCTCACTAAGTGTGAACAAAGGTATTCACAGTTCGAAAAAGAGTCACTAGCTCAAGCGTGGGGCATGCAAGTGCACAGAAACTACTTGTTGGGCATCAAGTTTGAGACCTACACAGACCACAAGCCGCTTCTACCAGTGTACAACGGACTGAAAAGAGGAAACGCTCGGGTGGAAAGACATGCACTCAGAACTCAAGATTTCCAGTTCAGGATGAAGCACATGGTGGGCAAGGAAAACCCATGTGACTATGCGTCAAGACACCCCAGGCCCCTCTCAAACTTCACAAAGGAAGAGCGAGAGAGTATGATCATGGATCTTGAAGATGAGATATGCATCAACAGCATCATTGAAGATGACCTGCTAGAACGCAAGTTACACTTAATATTGCTAGATAGGAAAGCCACCAGAGAAGACCCAAGTGAGCCAGAAAATCATCAAAAAGTCTACACGAAAGGTTATGTGACCAGTGATCCCAGAGATGAGGCCGTTTTCAAAGCACGTTCTGCATGAAATGAACGTACGCGGAAGGATTTCCTAACTGCGTGGCGCGGCTATAACATACACGGATGCCAGCTCTCATGCAAAGGCACGCCATCACTAAGGCAGCGAGTTTGTAGAGATCGCCGCATGAAGGTCACCAAGGTGTAAAATGACAAACAGAGTGCTGAGATCGAAGTGCTGGTTCCATTGATGGACAAGATGGGTACAGTGAAGACAAAATCAGTGGCTTTGCCTGGCATGCCAAGCTTCAACGATACCATGCCGCACCAGAGACCCACTTAAACCTACTAAAGCTGCCAGAAAACACGCGCCTGGCAGCGAGTGGCTGCGGATTTTTGGGGTCCTCTCCCAACAGGAGAGCATTTGTTGGTCGTTATAGACGAGTATAGCAGATATCCGGAGGTTGAGATTTGTTCTGGCACAAGCAGTAAGGCGGTGATCCCACACCTTGATAAAATATTCGCCACTCACGGTATACCTGAAGTCATCAAGACTGATGGTGGGCCACCGTTCAACGGATATCAGTTCAAGCAGTACGCCAAGTGGTTGGGAGTAACACATCGAGTGGTATCACCAGAAGATCCCGAAGCCAACGGATTAGCAGAAGCATTCATGAAAATGCTGAAGAAAACATGGTGCACAGCTCACACAGAAAGAAAAAACCCAAAGCAAGAGCTGTATCGTATGCTGAGACAATACAGAGCTACTCCTCAC